>PVHY01001790.1:0-145055 GCA_004024945.1 Uropsilus gracilis
AGAAGAAGAAGAAATTAGAAAAAACACCCCATTTACCATTGCACCAAAGACAATCAAATACTTGGGAATTAACCTAACAAAATACGTAAAAGACCTATACAAAGAAAACTATAAAACATTCTTAAAAGAAATAGAAGATGATGTAAAAAAATGGAAAGACATTCCCTGTACGTGGATCGGAAAAATCAACATCATCAAATTCTAGTAATTATTATACTCTTGCACATAATACATTTTAGGATAAATTTAAGATTTCATAATATACCGTCATAGGTGATTTAATCTCAGTTCATCTTGTGATATTTTTTACTTATTGGGAAGTAATTTAAAAGTTAAGTCCATTTTATAAACTATGGCCTCTTTATGTCAATAACATAGTTTATTTTTAAATATTTCAGAGCATAAGCAAGTTAAAAAACACAAGCAATTTACAGATACATGAATGGTCTACATGCTCCAATCCTAGTGCCTATTTGTGTATGTAGTGTCAGAGTAAGTGCATTTTTTCCTTATAAATTGCACACTGTATGATTTTAGAGCCTGTGTTTAGAAACAAGAAAATAAAATACTTAAAGCATAGCTGCTATAGTGTATGATGTTTATGATAAAGAAACTACAGATAAGTGATTTGAGAATTTATAAAAGAATAATGCATAAAAATTTAAATTATTTACTGGATTGCTACATTTTTCTTTTAATTATGCGCTAGATGAGATATGGAATTTTTATATGATAAGGACAATAATTTCTGTAAGGGAACTGCAGAAAATTATGAATAATGTTAAATGTTTTTTTGCGGCTTATATTTAGCTATGATATGCATTCAAATATGACAGATGTTTAATATTACCATAATTTCCTCTTGTGGCTGTAACATGACAAACTTAGTGACTTATAACAACACAGATTAATTTTCTTACAGTCCTGTAGTAAGTTCAGAAATCTAAAATGAATCCTTTTGGGCTAGGATAGAATCTGTTTTCCTTGTCTGCCCCACCCCCCTCTTATCTCCCCTCACCCCAGCTACCAGAAGCTTTCCACATCCTTGACTGGAGACCCCTTTATGTTCAAAGCCAATAATCACTCTGACCTTGTTTCCATTATCTATCTCCTCTCATTTTCTTCTGCCTCACTCTTCCAATTTTAAAGATACTTGTAATTATATTTAACTGCCTTTGCCAAGCAAAGATAATTTCCTATCTTAAAGATAGCTAAGTAGTGATCTAGTATTATTGACAAATTTAATTCCTCTTTGCCTTATAACCAAGCATTTTCACAGATCTCCAGGACTAAGATGGGGACATGTTTAGGGCCATTATTCTTCCTACCGCAAGTGTGGTGATAACTCCCTTTAAGAATCTTTGAATTTTAAAACCCAAAGTTGGAGAATGAGCCACTGATTAAAGGGAGTGGGAGAGGAAGAGGGAGAAGAGGGAGGGGAGGGAGAAGGGGGAAGGGGGAGGGGGAGGGGGAGAATGAGAATGAGAATGTAGAATAGAATGGAAGTAGGCAGTTTAACGTCCATGTAAATATTGAACTTGGTAGTACCTAACCAGATAGAAATAGGATTATGGAGGGCAAAAAAATCTTGAAACTTAGGGTTTCTCTGTTATTGCCATTTAATATCTCTTAGACTAGTATAATTACATTATGGTGTTAAAAATGCTTCACTATATATACATGTGTCATAAATTATTGAGTTGTGAATTTGTTCATGTAGATTTTATTTTGAAAAAACTTAAATTTTAACATCTAATACACTATCATTAATTAAAGTTTACCAAGGTAAATAATAAAGGAACACATTGGAGTATTTGTATATATGTTGGGCAAAGTAAAACAACACCCTTATAGTAGATAAATGTCAATTCCTGATTAATAACTGGAATATCCAAGATCCAAACTCCCTCCCCCGCCCCCAATAGCTAGTCATCCTTTTTAGAGCACTGCAGTGGAATGTTTTTGTTTTGTGGTAATGCATATATTAACTAACAAGTGGAGCATAGCACTGATAAGTTAATTTTCAAATTCTCTACTTAGAATTTTTGATAACTTAGAGTTTCTACTTAAAGTATTTGATAACTTGACTCTTGTTCATAACATTTATGCATACTTATTTCTACTCTGCCTAAATCAAATCCTTCCAATTTCCAATCTTTACAGGTGATTTCTATAATTTCTTTTGCATATATAAAAAAGTATTAGCATTATTGTCATTTGGCTAGGGAAAACCTACTTACTGTTCCTCTTTTCTTATAGTTGTTAGAGCTGAAGAAATCCTAGAGCAAGCAGACTACTTATATGAAAGTGGAGAAACAGAAAAACTTTATCAGTTGCTAATTCAATACAAAGAAAGGTGAGCATTATATCAGACATAGGTTTGCAATTCCCTTAATGTTTTTGAATCTGGGTGCTAAAATATCAGATTTTTTTTTTAGTTTTCACTTCACAGTTTTATTTCTTAAAGTTTAATTTATAATATACAAGGTAGTTGTTAAAACTGTATTGTATATTTTCTTGTAAACTAATTTCTTATTGATAAAAATATTTGAATGAAAAGGGAATAGTACCAACATTCAATGGTGTCTATATTGTATTTGAAGCACAGTCTTTTAAGGAAATTAAAAATACTTTGTTTTATGTAATGGACACTTGTGTCTCAATCACCTTAAATGTAAATGCCCTGAATTCAGTAGTCAAAAGGTATAGAGAGAGCTGAATAGACTTCAAAAAAAAGAAGTTCAGCCTTCTGCTATTCACAGGAAGCCCATTTTACCAAAACAGATTTAAGACTAGACCTATAAGCAAATAGCAATCAGAAAAGTAAAAAACAGCTATATTTAAAATCAGATAAAATACACTGTTACTTAAAAAAGGCAATGGAAATGGATATTACTTTATGATCAAGGGCCTAATGCAATAAGGAATAATAGCATAAATAAGAAATTACACCATGCACTGAATAATGGTGCACAAAATACATAAGATAATTACTAACAGAACAATAGACTGACAGAATATAATAATACTATGTTATTTCAGTAGCCCACTTACACTGTGAAATATCAGTAAGACAGATAAATTAAAAACCAAAACAAAACAGTGGCCATAAGTGAAGAACGAGCCCAAATAAGTTTAATAGATAGCCACAAAATACTGAAATCAAAACTGCTGCTTTTTTTTTTTTTTTTTTTTTTTTTTGAGATTAGGTCTCACTATTTTTGCCCATGGAACCGCAGACTCACAATGCCTGGGGTACCATGGACTCAAGCAATCCCCAACCTCAGCTTCCCAGGTAGCTGAGATTACAGGCGCACGCCACCACACCTGGTTATTTTTTGGGACTAGGTCTCCCTGTGTTGTCCTGAGCGGGACTCCAACTGCGAACTCTAGCCCCAGCCACTTCATAGGCTGAAGCTTACAGGCACGAGCCACTGTGCCCGGCTTGCATTTTTCTCTAATGCACCTAGAACACATTGAAGAATAGACTATATGTTGAAGCACAAGTCCATTCATAAAAATACAAAGATCAAAATTATACCAGGTTGAAAGCGGGGTGGGGGGGGTTGTGGAGAACAAAAACCAAAATTTTACCCAAGTACTCTCTCTGACCATATGCCATAAAACTAGATATTAATGCCTAAAAGAAAGCAGGAAAAATCTTAAACATACTTAATAGCTATTGGATAAGAGGAGAAAATGAAATGTAAAACTATTTTAAGACTAAATAAAAATGAGAATGCAAACTATCAGTATCTATGGAATATAGCAAAGACAGTCTCAATATGCAATGTTGGCCCACATTAAGAACTGAGAACAGTCCCAAATAATCTATCACTATACATAATTTTATTTTTTGTTAAGACTATACCTTAAGATAACAATGTTTTTTGTTGAAAAATGTTTGATATAGCAATTTTAAAGGCAAGTATACCATAAAAAAGAACTCAAGGTTTTTGAATTTTTTTCTAATCATGGTGAATGATTGCTTTATTAACCATTTCTTATGTAATTATATTTAAATAAAAGCTTTTTAAGGAGTTTTAATGGCCATATTTGACATATGTCATCCATCATAGAATGGATTTACATGTTCAAACTAAATTTGAGATGACATTATCATTTATTAACAAATATTTATCTTATCCCTGTAGTGTATCAGGTACTGTGTATGAGCTAGGAATATAGCAGCTTTGTTATATAGCACATAACTATCAATACAATTTATGAATTTTATGGTATTGTTTGAACCAATTAGTAAGTTATCTGAAGCAATGTGCCAGTGAGGTCAAGCTTCAAGTTATATGTTGAGTTTTGTAAGGTTAAGTGTTTAGTGAATTTAGACCCTAAAATATTTTCTAAGAAAGTGGTATTTTAGATACCATAGCTAAGTTAATATTTATTAATTATATTGGATGTTTTGTAGGGAATTTCAGCAGATAAATGTTTTTTGTATGGAAGAAAATGATAAATTTAGCTTCATGAATAATGACGTTTGATATGCTGCTTGCTCTTTTCACACTGAGTTGAACAACTATAAGTATTAGTAATAGAACTTGGAATAATTTTAAAATATGAGTTAAAATGGCTGTTTAATATTTCTTTCAAATTAGTGAAGATGCAGAGCTACTCTGGCGTTTGGCACGGGCATCACGTGATATAGCTCAGCTTAGTGGAACTTCAGAAGAGGAGAAAAAGCTGTTGGTGTATGAAGCTCTAGAATATGCAAAACGAGCACTCGAAAAAAATGAATCGAGTTTTGCAGCTCATAAGGTAAAGTGTTTAAAGTAAGCAAGTTGTTATGTACTGAAAGCTACCTAAAAGTAGCTTTCTATTGATTGATCTATATATACCTAAAAGTATTCTAAAGTAGGGAAGGTAATTATTTTTATAAATAAAATTACTGTTTATAGTTATAAAATTTACAAAATATATTTTAAATTTGTAAATTTTTCTATAAGGGGTTTTTCCTTTTCATTCTTTTACTTCATAGATTCATTAATATGAGTAATAAAGTTCTTTGTCATGCTTATTTTTAAACAAAATTGTTATTCATTGCATTTATCTTTATTTCTAGTACAATCACGTGACAAGTGTTTTCTTACATTATATTTCAGCTTTATGTGAAGTAGGAATATAGCACCTGAACAACTGAGAGTTATAACAATTTTTCATATGTAATTGTAAGTTCCTGGATTTGCCAGTTTGGAATGGCATTTTTCAATGAACAGTGTATGGAGATTAAGGGATGTTATTTTGTATTAGGACATCACTTTATCATGTTGGATTTTCCTCAGTAGATCCGCCAAGTCTTGTGACAACCAGATTTCATCCCTTTATAATTCCAAATGCTCCTTTTAAAGGTTTCTGTCCTTCCCCTCCATCCACTACTAGAACTACCACTACTGGTTTATAAGGATAAAGCAAACAGAATTCCTTTATATTTGGTTTTTGGCCCATCCTTGTAAATTTTCTTTTTGTACCAGGAAACAACGTGTGTTCAGCTATTGTTGGGTGTATTTTATAACAGTCATTCAGGTCAGATTGGATGATAAATATTTGTTCAAATCTATATCCTTAATTGATTTTCTGTCTACTTATTGTATTTATTATTGAGAAAGGAATTTTGAAATCTTCAAGTATAACTATAGATTTGTCTGTTTCTGCAATTGGTTATTTCAGGTGTATTTTAAGATGTTAGTATGATCTAAATATTTAGAATTGTTTTCTTGATGGTTGACTTATCAATGTAAAATGATCCTCTTTTAATTATTTTTGGTTTTATAATATACTTTAATATTGGTGGTCTTATTGTCATTAGTTTATATCCTTTTCTGCCCTTTTTTCTTGTGTTTTGTGTTTTTATATTTAATGTGCACACTTATGAAGAAGTACTTTTTTCAATTTTTTACTTATTTTATATACTCCCATGATAAAAAATTCACTGTTGTCAAAAGTAGTTTATTTCAGTGGTGTTTAGCCTATCAATATATTGTATAGTCAACCAGTACTAATTCCAGAATGCTTCCATTATTGCAAAAAGAAACCCCATACTAGTTAATTTCACTTTGTATTGGCTATTTTCTTGGAGATTCACTATCTACATTGATTTATTGGCCTCTATAAATAGGTTATCATTGAGTTTCATAATGGTCATGCCAGTTTTCTTTGTATACCTCTATGTTTAATAGTTTTTAATGTGTAATATATTTTTGTTAAATGAGAATGATTACTGCGGAATAATAGTTTTACCTGTATGAATAGTTTATTTTTTATAAACTTTATTTTTTGTTTTTCAGTGGTATGCAATCTGTATAAGTGATGTTGGAGATTATGAAGGCATCAAGGCTAAAATTGCAAATGCCTATATTATAAGGGAACATTTTGAGGTACTAAAGGTTTTTAAAAGTAATTTTTATGAATATATTTGTTTTACTTATCTGTTGACATATGATTCGCAAACCACCAAAAACTTGGTAACTTAAATGGCAATTTATTTCTCATGTGGGTTAACTGAACACAGTGTTGCTTGTTTTGCTTGGTATGGTAAGTCATTTAGATGGGAATGTTAAAGTGGGGTTTAGGAGACCTAGATTATATGTGGGTATATACTCATGACAGATATGTATATATTTCAATTTGATATTACACATTTTTCAGACTTCAAATTGCATTATATAACCAGTGGTATTTTACCATTGGCAGTGTTTTCCTTGTGGTACATATATCAGTGATGTTATTACACTTATGGTAGCTGAGATGCAGTGAATTACAGTAATTTTCTCAGTGGTATTAGATAAACCAACTAGCCTTCAGATTTTTGAACTAATACAAATTTAGTATTGAGTTAAATGTAGATTAATTACCTATATGTTGATTATAATGCACACCTGAAACTTACATGCTATAATGCCATTACTTCAATAAAAAATAAATCATCTCTTTACTCTGTATTTTAAGATGTAGTAATACATGATAAATAACTCCAATGTGAATGATGGAAAAGTTGCCGAACAGGTTAATGTTTATTTCAGTGAAACAGTGAAAGCTATAGGTTATTTTTAAAGAACCCAATACTTTGTTCTTAAAAATTCTCAAATGTACGTTAGTACATTATAAAGGACAATGTTTATATTTCAAACTGTTATTACATCTAAAGTCATAAGGATTATCTTGGAATTGTTTTTGAACCTACTTAAACTCATTTAATGAACAAATTTCCTCTTAACCTTTCTAATAAAAATAATAATTTCTGATTCCCCAAGGCATCTACTCTGTGTGATGGAATAACTTCTTTCCCAAGCATCTAGAATGCTACTAGCTTTGTACCATTCTTTGTAGAATGGAGAAAATAGATATTTTTTTAAAGGATTTGTTTAGTGGAATTCCAGTTGAGAGAATATATTACATATATGTAATTTTTTTTGCCATAAAGAATTATCAGTATTTTTATGGAAAAGTAAAAATTGGGTCAGTGCTGGTTCTTACCCACTATTATTGAAGCAAGATTTCTGCCAAGTGATACGTGGTTACCTTCATTTTAGTTATTACCTGTACTACTACTACTCACACTATTTTTTCGCTAGCCTATTAAAAAAAAAAACAAAACAGACATGCAAGAATATAAAACTTGCCAGGATCAAAAAGATGGAAGTCATTGAGTTGTGATTTGAACCCTGGTAGTCTCAACTTCAGAGCCTCTGCTGTTCACCATTTCAGACAGGTGAAAATGCCTCTCACATATTATCAAATTCTAAGTGACAGAGGGCTTAGTAGGAATATCATTTTTTAAAGAGTCTTATTTTTAATAGGACTAATATTAGTTTGAGATTTTTCTTGATTTGGTAAAATGGATAAAAGGAATCATTTTTTAAAGTTATTCTATACTTCATGCTTTACATTAACGCACATAGAACTTTTCACATTATAAATAGAAACTTACGGATACTATCAAAATATCTTAGATAATATATGATCTTTTAATATATGTTCTGAATAAATATTTTGCTAGATACAGATTAGGAAGTTGAAAAAAATCTGTATCAATGAAGATTTTGTAAATCATATAAATTATAGTTATTTAAGGAAAGAACGCTTTTCTTTATACATGGTAAACATGTTAAAAGAAATACCTTATTTTCCTTTAATTGAGAAGAACCACTGAGCTATAGATTACAGTTTTTTAAATTAGGCTCATTCACAAATTTCATGTATATTTCTCATCTTGATAAATCATATAATTTAACCAATTAAAAATTGGGAAAAGTTGTTGATTATAATAGAATTGAAATAAAGAATTTCAATTTCTTTTTTAAATCATGGCTTCTTCAGCAAACATAGTAGAGAACTAACTGATGTTTCAAAAACAAGTGTGATTGACATCCTTATTTCTTTCTAGAAAGCAATCAAACTAAACCCTAAAGATGCTACTTCAATTCACCTTATGGGTATTTGGTAAGGAAATTCATTTAAATATTTCAATGTTATTTAGTATTACCTGCCAAATATTTTTCAATATTTTACATCTTGCTTCCTTATAAACTACAAAATAAGATATTTGATAGTCAATAGTAATTAATTCATTAAACTAACACTTGTGCATGTGTAGTTCAAAAATATAAAACTTGGAGAGGGTGGAAAAAAAAGAAAACACTAAATTTGTGATCATATTAAGCATGTTATTTAGATCATCTAGGAATATATACCAAGACTTAAAAAACAACCTTTAAATTACCTTTGTTGAGAAAGACTGTTTTTATTTACCAAGATAAATGAGGTTGAATCAATTCAACTATAATAATACAGTAGGATGGTCTAAGAGGGTCTTGCATCTTCAAAGTGTGTCAGAGTCCAGCAATCTAATTCATCTGAGAAACAATATAATCTTTTACTCTTTTGCATATATTTAATAACCTTTGTTCTCTAGTGTACATCATTATTTGGCTGGCACTGGTGCACATCAGTGTGTCAAATGCTGCATTAAGATTATTGGTACTATTTATATTTAATCACAAAATATACCTTAATCAGTGGATTTATATATCTAATTAAATGAACATTAATCTTCTGTATTCTATTAAGTACAAGTTGTTTAAATGTAACAGGAGTTTCCTTTTATATTGATGTGTGTAGTGTTCTTTAGGGCAAAAAGGTACAATTTGAATGTTATTTTATTTTCCTACAGGTGTTACACATTTGCTGAAATGCCTTGGTATCAAAGAAGAATTGCTAAAATGCTGTTTGCAACTCCTCCTAGTTCTACCTATGAAGAGGTAGTATGATGTCCTTTGTTAGTACTGATTTCTTAACTGCAGTGTGAATCTACAGTGTCCACACATTGGGAGCCCTGATCAGTGAGGGACTTGATGAGCACTTTTCTAACCATCCAGTGCAACTATCTTATTACAAAGACATAATACTGTCACTGGTGAGTGGTCTTTAGGTTAGTGGCTGGTCACTCCATTGTATTGTCAGCTGTGATGACACAAAAAGTGACCACTTTCATTTTCTATTTGAAATCTTATCATAGAATGGTCATAATATGACAAGAAATACAGCCTGTTGCCTAGCATGTTTTAGGTACATGTTCTGAATAATAAAACGCATTTATGCTTAAAGTAAAACATGTTTGTTATCGATGAAGGAACCATATTTAGCTGATACTCATTGATATTTTCAAGGCCTTTGGCTTTTGCCATTGAACACAAAATTTGAAGAGGATTTCTGGGCAAATTTTCTTTTACATCATACAGAATTTTCAGAATAAGGAAGTAGAATAAGGAAAAGCTTTGTCAATACTTAACAATGAACATGGGGGGGGGGGCGAGAGCAGTGGTATAGAATTTGAAGTAAAAATATTTAAATATTTAGTAAAAATATTTAGTCTAATTAGAACAGGAGGTAATAGTTATTAAAAATAATGCATTCTAAGAAAAGATACAATTCTAATAGTAATTTTCTAAGAACTCATTGTTAAGACATTATAAAAAGTTTCAATGAGACAAAAAAGATGTGAGAGCTTCAGACTCATATTTTATATGAAGATTTCAATAATAACGGATTTTTAAAAACTCACCGGTACATTATTTACCATTCCATACATTACCATTCATTATTTACCACTTAATGAATTCAGTTTTTGATTATATCTACTTCTTACTAGTAGTCGTAAAGAAAGAGAAAGATCAGAATAACTGAGTTGCACATTACAATCTTTATTTCTTCTTTGTACATGCTCGTTTTTGGTACAAGTCCTAAACAGCAACCAGGTTATTACCAAAGTGGTACATATACTGTAATCCTGTTCTCTGAACATTTAATAATGCCATGTTCAACTTAGCTACATTAACTCTAGTTGAAAAATTCACCATTATTTTAAGATGTTCTAATTTAGTTCCTGACTTAATATAGGAATAGATCTTTTGGGAAAAATGCTTTTCTTAGTATCAGTTGTTTTAAACCTTATTTTAAATGGGCTCTTTTCTGTCTTTTAACAGGCCCTAGGCTACTTTCAGAAGGCAGAAGAAGGTAATTTTTTCCCTACATACTGAATAGCTAAAATTGTATGACTGTTCTCCATATAATACAGGTTTTTTTAAGTTAAAATGCTACTCTGATATACTTCTGTTTGCACTAGACACTACAAAAATAAAATTTGAAGTCTTTATTCAGTTAAAATCATCTGAGGAATGAGTAGGCCCTGCTGAATTTAGAGCCTGGATTTAGAGTCCTGGAATGGTCCTTCATTTTATGTAATTCAGCTTTCTTTTTTGAGAAGAAACCCTGACAGGTTAGCTGTTTGATGACATGGCTAATTAGAGGCATTAAATGAAAACTCTGCTTTTAAACCAGGGCAGTTTTTGTAGTTGCAAATAATGTCTTTTTTGAAGATGTTTCATTCACTCTTGTTTTCAATAAAACGCATGTAGAGTGGTCACTAATCTGTGTTATATTATTATTAATGACACAAAGTAGAGGAACCACAAACATGTTGCCAAATATCCCCCAAAAAGACACCGCAGACATTTCTATAAACTTCGAAGACAATTAATGACAGTGCTAATAACATTAGAAAACCTACTCATTATGGATTTACTCAGATGTTTTCATGATAGCAAAGCTTTTTTTAAAGACAGAGTTAAGAACTCTGCCTGAATAGCACTGATCTCTGTAATACCTTAATTGATTTACCGTAGTTGCTTTTCATTGATATCCTCTGATAGTAATTTTCATATCATGAAAATTTAGCTCTAAAAATTTTTAATGTGTGTATCTCTATTGGGAACCATAGCGTCAGAGGTGTTAAGAAAAACATGGTCATGTTTTCATGGAGCTAAAATAAATCTTATTGATTCCAGTTGTTCTCCAGGTGGTACCTTAAAGATCACTTCCTTTAGGTAGTTATGACACCAATTTGATTGATAGGTTACTTATAAACATTTAGTGACTCTTCTCCCATATGGCCCTTATCACTCCACAGTATAAATATACATGAACTTGATCTTTATTTGCTCACAGTTGCCTCATTATTTCTGTGTGCACAATACTTGGAGATTTGCTGAATACATACATGGATGAATGAATGAGTGACCTTAACTCCAAAAAAACCTTAAACACATCAACATGGCATTTCACAAATTTGTTCAAATTAAAAAGTAATTTGGATTAAGAAGCAGATGGATGGAATTAACCATAAATGGTATCAACATAGAAATATGCGTTGATTATAGAGGGACCCAGTAAACTATAAAGAATTAATGAAGTTAGTGATACAGTCTCATGTTTTCATCCATTGGGTTTTGTTCACTTTCAGCAAAGAATGTTATATCTACTTTTATGTTAAAATCTAATTCAGCCTCCAAGTCAGATCAAGTTTAACATTTTCAGTTAGTTGCTTTGCTTTTGATTTCTCTTGCAGTTTGAGTTTGTACACTTGGCAGTGTTCTTTCATTCTTACGTTTAGTTGTGCTATATTTGTTGTTTTTATTACAAATTCCCAAATGGCAGAGGCTATGTTTAATTTATGCTTAACTATACCCCCCATCCAGTAAGTATTGATTATATATATGTATGTATATTATTTCATTCATTCATTCAGCAAATATCTATTGAGTGCATGATATAAATGTATGTTATATTCTAGGCACTTTTAGAAAGAGCAAGGAACAGATGAGATTAAAAAAAATCATTCTCTATATGGAGTTTGTTTTACTGGAGTCTCAGTTTCCCTTCTGATAAATGAAGATACTTATTTTATAAAATTTTGAAAATGAGAAATGTGTGTAATATAGTACCTAGCAAATAATAGATAAGAGGTTATTTTACAACTTTGAGATATAAATGGTAGAAGAGAATTCCACGTGGCCTAATCATTAACCAAACAAATTTATGTTGAAGTTTAGACTAAAAAAATTCTAAGCCTTTCAAAGTAGGAACAATACTAGTTCATCTGATAAATTATTTTCTTTTGTACAGTGGATCCAAACTTCTACAGCAAAAACTTGCTTCTTTTGGGAAAGACATATTTGAAACTACACAACAAAAAACTTGCTGCTTTCTGGCTACTGAAGGCTAAGGATTATCCAGCTCACACAGAGGAAGATAAACAGGTAAAACATCTCCAAAAAGGTATTTAAGGCAAGATAAGGTTTCCATTGAGGTAGTTACATAAAGGTGAATTAAGAACTTTTAGAACAAAATTGTCTAAATGTATATTTTTGAATATAGTGTTCATTTCTTTTGTGAACTCATTAATACTTAAATGTCTGTATAGCAAATGTTTAGTTATTAACGATAAAACCAGTATCTCGCCACAGTTACTATTAATGTTTTATGTTCATGGTGTGCACTGTTTTTTGGAAGCCACATTTCACTTTATGAATTTAAATTTTAGAAGTTGATTTCTGTGCGATATAATTTATCATATGTATTTTTCCATTTTAGATACAGACAGAAGCTGCTCAGTTGCTTACAAGTTTCAGTGATAAGAATTGAAAATTTTGCAAAGAAAGCACATGCCTTTTCCTCAAATTATGAAGGTAATGCATTAAACCATAACTGTTCTATGGCCATTTTCTTAGTTTTTTTACAATTATGACCATTTAACAGATACACAAATTTTAGTTTTCACAAGAAACAAGGCAAAGTGATAATTATTGCATAGAGGTTGTCTTCATGGTTCAGAGGCAGAAGTGACTGTGCATCTGGTAAAAAAGTGGGGTGACATTTTTATGGATTAATCACATCAGGATGGAGATCAAGAAATGAATGCTGTGTGAAAGAAGTTGCACTAGGAATGTACATCTTCAAGTTAGATTCATTTAAAGTTGAGATCTTGCAGAGAAAGTACAATGAAAGGAGATTAGGATATTAAGGATCCAAGATATAAAGTAGTTAAATGATAATATCTTGGAATAGTCTGTATAAGGAAAGAAATAAAGGGAAGGTTGAAAATGAAGTGGTTTCCTTCTTTAAATGCGAGCGTTTCACAAGTGGGTTGATCATTAAACAAAGCAAATACTGTTCTCTAAAGGAAAGGAACATAAGAACTCAAGGGTAAAGTGGAAATGAATGTAGTTTTAAAAGGCAGTAAAATAATGCAGTGCTTAAACTGCAAAATCTCAAATTCCCTAAAAAGTATGTTGCATGCCACTGAGATATCTGTAAGTATACAACACGTAGTTGGATTTCCAACACGTAGTTGGAACTCTGGTTATGTGCTTTTTGTGTTTTATCAAATATATTTTTTTAAAAAATTGATGCTATATTCATGTCTGATTTAGTAACTTCATAGTTTGCTGTATTTTACATATGTGCATATATCCAAATGTTTATATATATTTTTATACCTTTGAAGTTAACTGCAGAAAACATAATACCCCAAAATTTCAGGATATATTGTCTTAAAATAAGGACATTATCCTCAGCAAACCTAAATCTATTATCACAGCTAGAAAGTTAACAGTAATTCTAATATTCATTAATGTTGAAATTTCCAAAATGGCTTACACTTTTTAAAAAACAGGATCTAGAGATCACACATTGCATTTTCCGCCATTTTTCTTATATTTTTTTAAGTTCTCCCATCTTTATTTCCTCATAGTATTGACTTTTTGAAAAGGCTGGCTGTCATATAAGTTGCCCCTCATTCCAAATTGGTCTTACTGTTCACATTTTAAGTACCCTCCTGCCTCCCAATTTCAGGAAAAGAAATGCATGTTGGATTTTATACCTCAATTTCAGGAAAAGAAATGCATGTTGGATTTTATACCTCAATTTCAGGAAAAGAAATGCATGTTGGATTTTATATCTTTATGTTATTGCCCAGTTATTAACTTTTTTTGAGTTTCTTATTTGGGTATCTTCATATTGCATTTATTCACATCGTGGTATCAGTTAAGAATTTTACTGTTTTCAAGGCCGGGCATGGTGGCGCATGCCTGTAAGCGGCAGCCTAGGAAGCTGTGGCCAGGGCCAGGGATCGCGATTCAAGTCCCACCGGGGGCACGTAGTGAGACCTAGTCCAAAAAAAATAGCTGGGCATGGTGGCTCATGCTTGTAATCCCAGCTACCTGGGAAACTGCTGGGGATTGCTTGAGTCTGTGGTACCCCAGGCAACATGAGCTTGCGGTTCCACAGGCAAAAACAGACCTAGTCTCAAAAAAAATAATTTTTACTGTTTTCTCTACTTTGAGCATTTCCATGTGAATTTTCTTTCTCCAGTTTCTTTAGATTATTTTCTAGAGAAAATCTGTGATTTTCCATGTATGTTTGAGTTACCAGCAATACCAGGTAATTAAATGAGTGGTAAGGTATGTCTATTAGTTTAATAATATTTTGTGCCAAGTAGTGAAAGTTGGTATTTTTCAGTAATAAATCCTTTTATGAGAGGACCTCTGATGGTTTATAAAATTAAAATTGTTGAAATAATTATAAATTCATATGAAGCTGCAAAAAAAAAAAAAATATATATATATAAGCCTAGTTGTTCCAATGTAGTATCAAAACCAGGAAATTGGTACAATTTACTAGTAGTCCATAGACCTAAGTCATATTTTACCACTTTTAAATGCTCTCAGATATGCCTGAGTCTGTGTGCTGGGAAGGAGGGGGGGAGAGGTCTAATTCAGTTTTCTATACATGTGTAGATTTTTGTAATTGCTCTCACAGTCAATAGAAGCCTTTCCTCATCAGAAAACATCGTATTGCTATCCCTTTATGGTCACATCCATCTACCTCCCCTTTGTGTCATCATCCCTGACAACCCTGATCTGGTGTTTTGCATTTACCACTGCAAAAGTGTTACGTAAGTATAATCTACAGTATGTAGCTTTTTGAGATTGTCTTTTTTCCCATATAATTGCTTTGAGTGCCATCTAAATTCAGTCAATAGTGGTTTTTTTTTTTTTTTTGGTCAATTATAATTCACTGTGGATATGCTCATTTCTTTACAGGGCAGTTAGGCTTTTCTGCATTTTTTGGCTGTTCTGAATACTAAGTACAGATTATATCCACATAAATTTTCACTTGCCTAGGATAAATAATAAAAGATTTGTTGGGCCCTTTTAGGGCTGTTTAATCTTTTCTCCTCCCATCTCCATTTACATAAGGGGTAGTTCTTGTCTATAGGAAGATATAGTTTCTCTCTAAAATTCTGATTAATAAGGCTCTTCTTGCAGTCCCAGAAGCCTGATTCACCAGGTCTGACACTGGTTCTTGGTATTTCCCCACTAAGGGTGAGACCTACTGCAAAAACTGGGAATGAACCCTACAACTGCATTATTATTCTACTTCCTGTACAATTTCAATGATTGTTTTTGTTCCATAGCTGACTGCTAGTTTGAGAAGTTTATTTTCTCACATACTTTGTGTAAATAGATGCTGAGTATTTTGTCTTTAAGCATATTATAGACATGGACTATAGTTGGCTAACCTACCATATCAGAGATGCGAAGGGAGGAACATTGGCCAAATCCTACTTGTTATATCTAGATTTCTATAATTGGGTGTGAAAGGTAAAAGCCCTGTTAAGTTTTCTAAACTATCCTTCTCCAGTTTGGTCTCTTTAGTGGTTCTGCATAACCTCATCTACTATATGGCAATTTCTTATTTGTAAGAGGCAGGGGAGAGAACTAGCATCCTGAAAGTCTACCTTTAATCAACTTGGTGATATTCCACTGAATGATATTCAGTAACTTTTATCAAAACAGAACTCAGAAAGCAGCAGTCCCTTCTGTATGTCTAATAAATACTTTATGGTAATATCTAAGTAAATCTTTTGAAGATTTGTTACCTTTTACATAATTGATTATGTAATAATCTGCCAAATACAATTATTTAGGCCAGTGTTAAAATAACCAGTGTTAAAATTAGGATTTGGGAAGGAATGTAATTCAACCAAGTGGATCACTGCCTTTATTTAATCTTTACTATGGCTTCAAATGAAAATGCAGAAACTAATTAAATATTTAAGTAAAAAATTGGCAAAACAAAAACTAGTATTTAGAGAAACTGGATAGCAATATTATCTGCATGTACTAAGCAGTGAAATGTTACACATAACATTCTCAGGTATCAATTCCATAGCTGTAAAAATTTTGAATTAATGAAGTTTAACAATCCATACTGTAATACAAATGCAGCTTTTTGTATTTAATAAGGAAGCCCAGTATACTAAAGGTCATTGTCACATCAAATTTTAATTTGTTATATACATCTTTGTAGTTCAGCAAATGCCCTTGATAATTAAAAATAAAATATTAGAACAAAAATGATTACATAACGATGGGGAAGGGACCAAAAGATTTTTTATATACTTATTTAATTCAGATACATAGAATTTTTATGAATTTTAAAGACTAATGAAAATATTTGAAAATCAGACTAGGTTGAGTATTCATACAACTATTCGTGTGATTTCATAATACTGAAACTTTTGAACACAAGAGCAGACATGTTCATGTTACCTTTTGTTCCTAAGTATCAAATTGCATCAATTTATTATGAATTTTGAATATCAGATTTAAAAAGTACAGAAGTACCTGATTTTTTGAATTCCACAAATACTTAGCATCCCAAAGTAACATGTAAACAAACCTCTATGCTGCTCATTGAATTCTTTCCAATCTCTAGAATAAGTTAAATGGATCTAGTATGACTTTCATGTAAGTTATGGTTTCACTCTTTCTTTGACTGTATTAGTGATGTGGCAAAGAGGGAAAATTTTCAACTATTATATTTATTTAAAACAAATCGACAGGTTATGAAAAGCACCTGTCATCAGAAAAGCCAGCAGCATTTTTAAAACATTAAAAGTGAGATCTGGCCTAAGCCCTTAATACCTTCCTGAATAGCCATGCAATTAAACACCCTCAGATGTTACAAAGGGAGAAGAACATAGAGCAATTTGCACTTTTTCCCCTGGATAACAGAAACAAGGTAAAAGTAAATCCAGATATTTTTGAGTGAACGGCTGTCATGTTTAATACACTTGGAGCTCTATAAAACTAGAGCTACTATCATATGCTTATATAGATATATACTTATTTTAAAGTCTCTTGCTTACTTCAAAATTAAGGATGATTTTTTACTGTCAGTCACTTCAAGGAAACAATAAATAAAATAGAAAGGGATGAATGTTTTGCATATTTCTGTGGAAGAACGGAAACATTTATACTTTGAGACGTTCAGAAAATTCACTGTACAGAATGAACAGCTTATATACACTATCTGTGCAATTTTTCTTGGCTGGGGTATTAAATGCAAGAGCTCCTCCAAGACAAGAAGCCACATTCATTCTTGTCCAAATCCCTCTGTCTCTTCTATTGCAAAAAGAAGTTTTTCCTTTAGTTGTTCATAACTCTTATATGGTGGTAGATCCAAGCGATTAAAACTGAACAAAAAACAAAAACAGATGTTTTTTTCAATAAAACAAACTCTAGAAAGATTTCTAATACAACATTTATAACAACACATTTGAAAGACTAGATGTAGAAATTTTGCCAGAAGCATTCTAATGATTTACTAGCAGATATCCTGGAATTAACAAAAAAACCCGAACAATATGGATAGAGACTTGAATTTTCTAAAAGAAAAAAATATTTCTATACTATCAGTTATTCCTGTTATTTCATTAGTCTACCTAACTTCACTTAAAAGAATCCATTTCTTTCACTCATTCAGTTATTAAGACTGTTATAATATTAGGTATCATACCAGGAGCTGGTGTTAGAATGGTCCCTGTTCTCACAGAATTTACATTCTGATGTGGAGTGAACAAATAATTATATACTTTCATCTTTTTAAATTTCACCATATATAACCTTATCTAAAATAAGTTTTCAGTTTTGCCAATTTAAACAAGACTTTAAATTGAAATTCTATAACCATTACATAAAATATTGAAGTATAATTACTCAATTTACAAAATGAGTAGCACTGAGTAGCTGGATTAGGATTTGAAGGCCCAGGTTTTTGATCACAACTCTTAGTGTCTAGTGAAACATCTCTGACTGACAAGTCAAAAATATCATTAAAACTTTCTTTTTGTCATGTAGGTTTCGTAGATTAGACTGTCACCTGCTTTTGCCCTCCACTTTTATGTGTGATAATCAAGAACCTTTTGAAACAGGCAGTTAATTAAAATGTTCTTATATTAGTCTCTTTTCTATGAAAAGTTCAACTGAGCAGATCATATACCCCACACATTGCCTTTATACAGTACAGTCTATACTAGGATAGACATTCACTTTCTAGTTCTCTTACATCTTTCTTTTTTTTGGAGACTAGGTCTTGCTATTTTTGCCTGTGGAACCACAGGGTCACATTGCGCCTGGAGTACTGCAGACTCAAGCAATCCCCAGCTTCAGCTTCCCAGGTAGCTGGGATTACAAGTGCGTGCCACCACACCCAGCTATATTTTTTTGAAACTAGGTCTCGCTATGTGCTCCCAGCAGGACTCGAACCATGATCCCTGGCCCTGGCCATGGCTTCCTAGGCTGCCGCTTACAGGCATGCACCACCATGCCCGGCCTCTCTTACATCTTTCACAAATAGTTGTCTAATTCTGTCAACCTAATCTCTCCCACTTTTTCTATCTTGATCATTTCTATTGCTGTTACATGCTACATTTATTTTTCCTTCTAAACTGAACCATTAGAAGTTCTAAAAAGTCATCTCAGTTTTAAAAAGTTGTGCTGTTTTAATCACTGTTAAAGGGGGAGAGAAACATGCTTTGTGGTATAAACCCCATTCACTTACGTTCCACAAGCACACATCTCTGTTCAATGTTCATGTGCTACAATTTCTAGGAAGTTAATAGAGCATTTTATACAGTCTTGTTTCCCCTTTTCTTAAAATCTTTAGCATTTACTTTACTCTGTGTTAATAGTGACTTCTTCCATTAGAATCTAAAACCCACAGGGCAGAGTATCAGTCTGTATTCTCCAATAATTAATCAATTTCATATGTACTAGACATCTAGTAGATGTTGACTAAGTACAGAAGTAATTATTTGAAGACATCTGAAATGATCTGTTTTAATACACCAGCCATTAAGTTTTATGGGGTTTACAAAAAGACATTAAAATAAATTCCATTTTTACTGTGTACTTACTGTGTGGATATGTGAATAGCAGAATAGTATTTCAAGTTTTAATTTTAGCTTCTGTTTCAGTTACAGCTTTGACTCCGATTTGCTATTTCGACTTATAAAAAGGGAGATGACACTGACTAATACCTTTCCCACAGATTCTGAGTGAATAGTATCCTCTTGGCTTCCTATACCACTACATAGAGCCTGAAAGCTGTCCCTCACTAAGTAGAATACTGGAGAAGACAGCAATGGAGCTCAATCTGAATCTCCATGACTACTTCCACTATAAATGAGAACACTGCTTACCTTAATCACTACTAAAATTCGAGTGTTTCTGGATCTGCTTTCATCTAAATTCTCATCCACAGTATTGATCTGAATTAAATCTCACCCATCTTTTATATCTCAGATTCTTCCAGTCCACTCTTTTGAACTTCTATTATGATTTGCATAAATTATCTTCTGTAGTTTTAACAACTCCTCTGTTACCTTAGAAAAAATCCATCCAATATGAAAGATACCATTTCTCCTGCAGTTACTTAAAAGAACTTTACTCTTGTAGAGTACATAAAATTTAGCTATGCAACCTTTCTTCTGAACATTTTGAATCTTAGTCAAGGTCAAGCTCCTTCATTCACTGAAAGCTTTGCCTCGGACTCCTTATACTCAGAATCCCTAATCTTTTCACCTTTCCTAAAGAATTACCCCATGGTTATAAGTGCTCCAGTGATGACAATTTCTCCTTATTTAGATTCACCGATATAAGCAGTATTTTTCAATTTTTTGGTCATAGACTCCTTTTCAGTTAAAAGTAGAGAACAACCTCAAACAGCTTTTGTTTATGTGAACTTTATGTATTGAACTTTACTAAATTTAAACATTTTTAAAAATGATTATAAAAATTTTTGAGAAAATTACCATAATCAAAACTGAAAAAGGCAACCTTGCGTTCTATTTTTTGCAACTTTTTAATGTCTGATTGAATAGAAAACATCTGGATTCTGTCATCTGTAAGTACATTCACTCTGTGGTACTACATTGTTTTTGTTTAAGTATATAAAAAATCTGGCTCCATACTGATATGCAGTTAAAAAAGAAGTGAACTCTAATCATCTTTTCAGATAGTGATGGACATTTTTATATAATATTAAATTCAGCAAGGTTACCTGTAATTAAATTCTAAAATCATATCAAAGAACTTTTTTGTTCCATTATGTAAAATTCCAATCTAGTACTCTGAATCTTTTACTTAAACATGATCTTTAACAGTAGTATGCATTGGTCATCTAGAAATACTGTTTCATCAACTGATAATTTCTAAATGTTGACATTTAATTATATTACAGGGAAAAAAAATCACATTTGTTAATACTACCACCAAACTCAAAGGAAAAGACCTGGGAGGTAGTCAAGCTTGTAGAGGTATACACGCCTTCCAAAATTCTAATTTTTACTTGAAGTGACACACTAGCTTCTTTTCAAGAAAATGTCTGTCAGATGCTCAAATTTGAATAAACAGTGTCATTCCATGTGAAAAGTATCTTCAACAAAAACCTAGTTCAGCTTTCATTAAAACTTGGCTTTCAGTTCAGCTACTAAAGACAACCATCATTTTCTAGTGTGCAGAAGTGTTTTATGTAGACTTCCTCTATCTTTACTACTTTTTTAAAGAACAATGTTCAATGATTCTAGCTTTCTCTCTCGCTTTAAACCCGAAGAGAGATGGCAGTTTAGTGCCTTCATTTGTGCTAAAGTAAGGCATCAGCAGTCTTAAGCCATCACTGTTTTTTGTATCATAGTGCAAATGTCAAAACAATAAAAAGGCAAACAGTGCTCAGTATGAAAATAATTTTGAACTTCTGAAAGAAAAACATCCCCAAAGCCACTGCTTATAACAGTTGTATACTCTCCCTACATCCACTCTTGTGTATCCAAATCCTTCTTTGCTAGAATGTTTTTCTTGGATTTCATTGTTTTTTAAGACTAAGAGTAAAATCTGAATTCCTTATAATAACATCAGACTCTGCTTAAATCTCTTAAGTTCTTTTTATCTACTTCTCCCCCAATTCACGAAGTTCCGTTCATACCAGTCATTTTTTGTTTTCTTGAAAAATTATTTCTGACTTCAGAGTCTTTGCTAAGGACTCTACATAAAGAATGCTGTTCCCCCAGCATGCTGTTTATTAATGTTGACTTCCGAAGTCTCCCTGAGCATCCAATCTAGAACACTCTTCTAATATAGGACCTGCTTTATTTCCTTTGAAAGATTTCCTAGAATTTGTATTTGTTTACATATTTGTCATTTGTGCCCCCTTCCCCAACATAATATTGCAGATGTAATAGGTAGGGAGTGCCTTCAATCTTCCACATGTGGTAGGTACTTTATTTGTTGAGTCAGTGGATATATTTCTCAAGATTTAAAACTAACTAGTGAGAAATCAATCTAAAATATTTATAAAATGCTGTATTACTAAGTCTGTTCTCAAATTGAAATCTGGCTACCTTAATGACTAAGCAGTCAAACAAAGTCTTACTTTTATTTACAAAATGAAAGATTTTCTCTGCTTTTACCTTCTTATTTAGAATTCTTAAACTTACCATGTATGGCTTCTTGGTAACCAGGTGTCTTTGCCAACTTTCTCAATGCAAAATTTTTGAGGCCCATTACTTCCTAAACCAGGAAAATAAGACAAAATTTATCCATTCCTTTAAGCCTCCTGATTTTGACAATGAACTTGTCACTGTCGTATCAATGACGCAGATAAAAAATAATGTAAGCTACTACTGTTCAGAGAAGCTTCTTATTGCTGCAGAGACTCAACAGTAAGAATCACATCACTGCAAAGAGGAGCACACTTCTTTCACACAAAGAAGCCTGCAATGGTCAACCAGGCTATGTGAGCAATGTTCATTTTTGCTTTACAAATTAGTATTGACCATTCATTTACTTTTCTTCTGGTAGAGCATAAAAGGATAATTCTTAGGTTCAAAGTCTATTGTATGTCCAAATGGCCAAAGGTAATTACCACAAAATTATCTACAGTGAAATTGCATTTACCCATGAGTTCAGCAAATCCGCCTAGAGGTAATCGGCAGGTTCCAGTGACAAACTGCAATAGCCGCATTCTTACTTCATTGTCTGTTTCTTTCACAAACTGTATAACAAAATCAAATTCATTTTTATATAAGTGCTAACTGATTTTCAATAATGAAAATAGAAGACACTTGAAGAAACTGAATAATTAACATTAATTAATTAACATTTAATTAACATTAAAGCAGTTCTAATAATGTGATTAAAAACTGCTTTGTAGCAGTTATTTAAGATTAGGCACTACGCGAAGTATACCATGAATCTCAATTCATTTAACTCTCACAGTTACACTATATATTTGCCATAATTATTCACCTTACAGAAAGGAAATAAAGGTTTAGAAAGGTTACTACTTGTCCTACATCGTACCAATAAAAGGTAAAACTAGGACAGATGTTGAGCAATGATATAAGATCTATCATCTACTGACTGCACCAAGCACTGTGCCATATCCTACCATTTTCATATATCCTGAAACCATTTCTGAGACAGATAATGAAGGCTTAAGAAAATTAAATAATTTATCCTCCTTAAATAGCAAATAAATAGCAGAACTAATATTTGTGTTCAGGCAAGTCCGGATTGGCTCTAAACAACTATGACTTCAGCCAGCTACCGTTTTCTTTCCACATTAAGCTAATAAAAGCAATGAACGTGTTCCAATTGCCTCTCTTACTAATTGGCTGTATTTTCTCCCACTAGACCCCATTTTCTCAACTCTGTTTTTCATGTTGAAAACTCAGGTATGCATTCTTCTAAAATTTTTATTTCACTAATCCTCTTCAAAGAGGGACAAATGGATGACATGGTACAGTACCAATCTGCATTGGTCTGAGTATCTTATAGCAAATGACAAGGAATTCAGGGAGCAGTCGGAGAAGAAATATATTTTAAAAGTAGGTTCAGTTAAAGACAAAACAAAAGGCTGTGCTCATCATGACCAAAGAATTAAAGAATTTTCAGAATTGTCCTGAAGTACATTTAATCAAGACACAAGAAACAGCTCTGGCATAAACCACTCCCTAAAGCAGACTCAATTCAGAAAACACAGCTATTAATTGATTTAACATGATTCTAAAGTAAAGCAACTCAGGTATATAAATCAAAACATACAAATGGAAGGTTTGGAAACAGAGGACTAGTGAATTTAGTAATAGGTCAAAAGGGAATATTATGCATACCTGCATACAGTCTACATGTGATGCAATTCAGATATTTCAGGCTTGAAAATGGGTTTATGCCTATCTATTAATTTCTTATAAAAGGCAACATGTATGCAGTGTAGAATTAAAATGTAATAATTTTCAGTGTTAAAAAATGGTTTTTTCCAACTTTGCCTCCAACAGCTCAGCTCTTCTCTAGACCTGCTGCCACAGATCTACCGTCTACCTTCTCAGAGATGATGTGTTCATATATTAGCATGCACAAACTATATGGACTGAGTTTCTATTTTAACAAAACAGCAGTTTAATATACAAACTTTCCTTTTCCCCTTCACATTGTACTGAAATATCCCAATATATTTTAATTCACCTTTTAAAAGACTTTGTTTATATGCTTTAAAAAGCATATAAATTACAGAATGTTTGTATTTACTAAGTTCTCTCCTGATTGACATTTATTGTTTCAAGACTATACTAATAATGTTGCATAAATATATACCATTTTGCATATGTTGAAGTATATCCATAAGATATATTCTAGAAGTCTCCACTTCTTAAAGGTATTAAACAACACTATAATTTCAAGTCCTTACAAAAAGATGCAACTTTTGGCAAATCTATAGGCTTATTCTTCATCTAAAACAGTTAAATAGAAATAAACCAAAATTTCAGTGACTGAGTTGCGCAAATGAGTTTCATGAATAGATGTTTGTCAAGAATATCTCTGGTTTAGAAATTTTAATTTCTCAAATGAACAAAATGCACTTCACAGTTAGTATGGTACCCTTAGGATGCACTGGGAGTAGTACATCTTACTACAATATAAGCCAAAGGAGAACAAGTAGGGAGAAAAGGGGGAAGGAAGAGAGAAGATATTCAGTATTTTCGCTTCTGATAGACTAAAAAAAGCATTCTCTATTTAAAACGATGAATTAACTATTTTAAAATCACTTTAATTTCAGTATTTTTTGAATATCATTCCAAGAAGATAAAAGCAAATACCTGCCAAAACCAAATGATTTGCTTGCTGTTTCTTGTATAATGTCGGTAGACAGTATTTCTCTGCCAGTCTGTCAAGTCAACCTCCTGCATGCCACACAACATAACCTGGGAAATGAACACAGTATCAAGTGATAGTAAAGATTTACAGACCACCACCATATGACTGAAATTTGCTAATGCTAAGGCCAAGCAGTACACATGCACAAGTGTGTCAATCACTATATAGTACAGATAAGCAAATTCAAAAAACATTGTGGCAGTTTAGGATAAAGGATTTTTAAGTATTTTATCCATGGTTATTGACATTAAATTTAAATCATTAGAATTAACTTTCCAATAAAGATAGGAGCTGTGTGAAAAAAGAATATTTGTCAATCTGAGAGAATGATGTTAAGGCGATAGCTTTTGTTGGTGCTCTTTATCAAACTAAAATGTTGCCTTTTATTTCTAGTGTAGTATGAGTTTTTATAAAGAATGATTATCGTATTGTCTTAAAGTTTCAACAGATTTGACCTGCAACGGAATAAAAAGATTAAAAAAAAAAAAGCAAATATTTTCTCAAATATTTTTTAACAGCTCTGTACTCTGTTAAGTAGAAATAAATCAAAGGCAAATAGGAATAATTATGGTCTTTAGTCTCCTTATATGCACTATCAATAGATAAAACCTCATGGGATTCCTGTGGGGACCCTGTTAATATAACCAAGGACTAAAAGTATGCACTTATTCTTAACCCTCTCAATCTATTGTTTGTTTCATCTCTACGTAATGTTGTACTCTCATCATTAGAGCACTTCTTTTTCACTGGGTGAGCCTACATGAATCTTGTTTATGAAACGCTTTAGTTGCACACAATTTTGAAAATACAAAATTATTTAAATTTTCTTTAGATTCTTAATAAAGTTCCTAATCAAAAAATTATTAAAAGTATTTTTCATTCTGTTCTAATGTGTTTCTGTTAATCATAAGAAAGAGATGGTAGCCAGGTCTATTAGGCTAAGAGTTCTGACTGTCATATCCTTTGCATCTGGGTCAGAACTGCCATAGGCAAATTTCTATATAGGATTATTGTATAAAATTAAAAATGGTAATTTTTCATATGCACATTTGATTACATAAATGAAGAGAGTATCTTAATGAACAATCCTTAACAGAGCCCCATTTAGAAGCCTGAAGTTAAGACTCTATGCAGTAAGTAGGTTAAGAGATCATGGTAAGGATTAACCTAATGCCTGCACATATTCTAATCTATATGGGGAAGGATGACTTCAGGAATAACAATAACTTATCATTAAGGGTGGCTACTATAAAAACAAAAACAGGAAATAACAAGTGTTGGCAAAGAAGTGGAGAAACTGGAATCCTTGTTTGTATACTATTGGCAGGAATGTAAAATGGTGTAATGGCTATGGAAAGCAACGCGATAGTTCTTCAAACAGTGAAAACAGAATTATATGATCCAACAGTATCAATCCTGAGTACAGATACAAAGAACTGAGAGTACCGTCTCAAAGAGATCTGCATGCCCATGTTCACAACAGTGTATTCAAATATAAGCTAAATGTAGAAGCACCCCAAATATCTATTCATAAATGAATAAAATGTGGTACATATGAACAACAGAACTACTAAATCTGCTTTAAGAAGGAAGGAAAT
Organism: Uropsilus gracilis; assembly: GCA_004024945.1. Lineage (NCBI taxonomy): Eukaryota > Metazoa > Chordata > Mammalia > Eulipotyphla > Talpidae > Uropsilus > Uropsilus gracilis. The sequence continues at coordinate 26,507 of PVHY01001790.1, forward strand.
TCTAACACATGCTACAATATGAATGAACTATGAGGACAGTATGTGAAATAAGCCAGTTCCAATATGACAAATATATGATCTCACTTATATCATGGGAGTCAAATTCACATAAACAAAATAGAATCGTTGTTGCCAGGTACATAGGTCGGGGGGGGGGGAATTGGAAGTTGTTTAATAGACACAGAATTTAAGTTTTGCAAAATGAAAAAGTTCTGGAGAGCTTAAAATAATAAGGATATACTCAATATTACTTAACTGTACACTTTAAACTGGTAAGGTAATAAACTATCACATAACACAAATTTAAACAAGTCTGAATACATTTAAGAGCATTAAAAATTCAAAAATCTGATTTTGGAGACAACTCACTCCTAAGGCAGGATCTCGGAAAGTTTCTAAGATGATTAATAAGGCTGCACTTATGAGGACCACTAACAGATGACACTGCAGGATGACTATGCCCATGATGTTAAGGTTCACAGATCTTAATTTAAGTCCTCACCCAATACATCCAAATACCACTAAACATTTGAAAGAATTAGAGGATGAATAAGAGGATTTATGACTGTCACATGATTTAAAACTGTTCATCCTGTAAAAGCATAAAAACAGGCCCTCCTCCCATTACCATTCTTATAATAATAAAAAGCCTAACCTCCAATTCTTTTTCATCAAAGTACTGTAGCCATTGAAGAGGAACAACTTCATTAAAACCATCAAGGAAAGCTTTGGTCTGTTCTTGTACTCCTCGAGAAAAACGCCATTCTGTCATTAAACTGAAAATAAAGATGGTATTTAAAGTAGGTAATGTATATGGAGGTAGAAGGCTTAGAAACAGAGTACTTCATCTATATCAATAATGCACAAACATATTTATGTACGTGTAATTTTAAATTTACCACACGTTTCACATAGGAGAAAATTAGTTCTAGCACATTAGTAGCTTTTTTTTAAAAAAAAAGATGCTTTCAAAATAAAAGATTCTTGTCAATGAGACAGCCAAATTCTAGCAGTAATTATTGCCTTTTCATTTGTACAAACAACCCCAAATATTGTGTGCTGGAATAGCTACAGTCATTTAACAGGCCCTCTTCCACCACAGCATTTGCCAAGACTGAGAACTCTGACTTAAAGCCTTACACAGCAGATTGTGTCAGTAACATGCGACAATCAATCTGTCCATATGTTTGTGTATGTTTATAGTCCCAGTGTGAGACAACTTAAAACTGGAGAATTGCTTGTATGCTGATTTATTAGAGGCCATTAAGATTTCTTAACCAGAGAAGAAGAAATGATCATGGAAACCAAACATTCTGAGGAGACATATAAATCAGCTGTAGTGTATGGAAGTATGAATAAAAGAGAAGAAAATCTGTCATTAGCATAAAATCTCAATAAGGAACCTCTAAAAGGTTTTGAAGGCCCTTGTGGAGGAAAAGCATACTTTGCATTTGATGAGAAGTTATGGTATTAGCTAGTGAAAAGAAAAGTCAATATATCCAAGTTCCGCTGGGCATGGTGGCTCATGCCTGTAAGCTTCAGCCTATGAAGCGGCCGGGGCTAGGGATCACGGTTCGAGTCCCGCCTGAGGCCCGTAGCGAGACCTAGTTCCAAAAAAAATAGCTGGGCGTGGTAGCGTGCGCCTGTAATACCAGCTACCTGGGAAGCTGAGGCTAGGGATTGCTTGATTCTGTGGTACCCCGGGCAACGAGAGCCTACGGTTCCACGCACAAAAATAGCGAGACCTAGTCTCAAAAAAAAAACCAAGAAAAAAAAAAATCCAAGTTCCTCCCGTTTCTAACTCCCGTGTCCTAGAAGGACTTGACATATTCTTTTTTGAGGCAAACCTTCCATCCTTGCTGTCCCAAAATTTATCTTCATTAGTACTAACCCTCTTTTGCCCTATGCCCTCAACTCTACCTCCCTACTCCTCGTCCATTTGCCCCCAAGTACTCAAACTATTCTAAGACCTTCCTTCAACACAGTGTCTTTTGAAAATTATTCTTTATTGCCACTTAGATCAAAGATGCATTCTCTACACAGTTTCCACTTTTTCCTATTCATCCAAACTTTAAATAACCATACTTTGTTTTTCACCACCCCCTCCTTTAGTCACCTCCCAAAGAAAAAAACTTTTATAAAGGTCAATAAAGAACTTCAAATCACCAAACCCAGCATCCTCAGTGTTTAAGCAACACAAACTTCACATAACGCTGAACATTAGCATTCCCAGCTCTCACATGATTCTTCCCACGTCTGGCATTCCTGATTTGGTTTTGGTTACTTCTTTGTCCCTTTACTGATTTTGTTGTATCAAAATGGTGGTTAAACTGAGATCTCCGACTTTTTCCCCCCTCCTACTTACTCACTATCTAAAATAATACTGTCAATTAATAAAGCTTACAGTATCATAGAAAAGTCAACAATTTTAAATTTCCAAGTCCTGCTTCTCATGAGATTAGGCTATTTATAAATCCTTTCTCCCTTTAGTGTCTCAATTCCTCTATTCCTATTTCTCTCCCTTTCAAAACTCTCCTTTCTCATGCAAGCTCTCATTCATCTTTCAAGACCTAACCTATACACAATATCCTATGAAGAAATTGCCTGAGACCTTCCAACAGTGTCAACAGCTTCCTTACCACATTAGATTCCAAAAGCACTTATATGCATCTTTCCACCATTTACTCCAAGACTCACTGAGGTTCTATTTTACTCCAAAAACAAAGCCTCACAACTAAAGAAGAGTATTATCACAGAATTTCAAAGAGCAACTTGATTTAAGAAACAAGCTTAAAGTCTGTCACTATTGGGCAAATTGAAGCCAAATCATCTATAAACACTCACTCTTACATAGTATGAACTATACAGGTAAGAGTAAATATATATTTGCTTAATGCACAGTATGAAAGCCACATTAGTGGCTATATTTTTTAAAAATATAAAAGTAGTGAACTATAAACTTTACAAGATGAATTTTCAAATTTTATTTATCTTAAAAAAGTGATGGTGGTTTGTAAAGAGAATACTTAATAGTCTCTGTCCCAAGTAACTTCATTTTGGGGAAATTATTTGAAGATCCTACAAAGACAAGAAGTAGGATTATGGATTCAGGCTAATGAAGATTTCCTACTGCCTTGTTTTTAAGTGCCCCAACCTGGACACAACTTGAATGACACTAAATAACAGAGGCTGAATAATGCATAATGGATCTATCATAATGTCTCTCACTACTAGGAAGTGAGGCAGACCTCTTTACTAACTTGGGAGTTGGAAAAAGTAAGTTAGAGTAATGAATATAATAGGACCCATTTTTGAAACAAATCTAAAAAATATATGAAGTCTGAAAGGAAGAGGTAAAAATGGTATCAATAGTCCAAGTCCTTAAAAAAGCATAACAATGGTAATACCATTAGCAGAAACAGGACAAGAAGAGACAGTAGGTAGAAAAAAATGAGAAATATATTCTAATATTAAATTTAAGGTTGAACACTTGGTAGTTCAGTTAGTAACGGTAGCTTGTAGGTCCAGTCTAAACTGCCATTTTTTTTAACATTCATATGAGCTTCACACTTAAAAAAAAAAAAAAAGTCAAAAAACTTTAAAAGTATAGTAGTTTATGATATGAAAATTTATGAAATCAAACTTCACTGCCCATACATAACTAGTTTTATCAAAACACTGCTACACTTACATATTCACATATTGACTATGGATGCTTTTACAGTACAAAAGCATAGTGGAAAATTGCAATAGAGGCTGTATATGGCTCACAAATCTAAAACACTATCAGATTCTCAGAGAAGTTTAAATTTACCTGGCTGACAAATGGAAATTATTTCCAAAGTTCAGATAAAACTAATGATATAGTAACAGGCTACTGAGAGACACATACTAAATAAAGAACCTTAGAAATGAAGGATTTAGAGGAATAAATCAAGTGCAGTAAGGGATCATGAAATTAACATTTTTATATTTTTATTTTTACTTTTAGGAATTAACATTTTTCAAACAGACTGTGGTGAAGACTATTAAAAAAGTAATCTAAAAAGGGAAAGTAAGCTGGTATAGGAAATGAGTGTATTAGATTGCTCATCAGGTCTTGGTTCCAGACATGGTTTTGCTACTACCTACCGGGTCATCAGTCTCCTCTCTAGAAAGGAAAAGGCTGCAACAGTTTTTGCAAAGCCCTTGTTCTAGTACCAATGTATTATGATTTTTGATTCAAACAAAAGCAATATGGACACAGCAAATAACAGTGGGAAAGCAAATGTCATATATACTCTTACTTAAAGAACATTCATTCTTTAACATAGTTTCAGTATGTTTGAATCTTCAGTAAACTGCAAACTGAGGAAGACTGAATTGAAAGAAAATGATTGAAAAGGACAAATAGGAAATAAATCTGAAACATCCTCCCAGAGGTACAAACAAGGGATGAAATTAAGAACAGAGATAGAGGAATTAGTGCTAATATATCTAGATGACCTACAAATTAAGGTACAACACCTTACCCAATATATTCATCTTTGTTCTCCTCGGTCACCAGGATATTTGAACCTCCTAACTTTAGGTCATGTGAAGTAACTTTTCCCAAAATCTCCATGTCAACAGAAAAGTACATTTCTAAACCACATTCTTCAATGTTGTTGTCCCTGTGTGACAAAAACACATATGCATTAATTAGCAAGATATATAAACTGGTTTTAAGAAAATGTGTTATTGAAAGATAAATCTTCAAACCTTATCCAGATAAGGGAGTTATAAAATTCAGTGTCAATAGATTCCAAATCTTTAATAGTCAGTTTTTTACTTAGCATACGCTTGTAGAATGGTAAAGAGAAACCAGTATCAATAAACTTTCCATGAAAAAGTGCCTGTCAAAAAAAACCCAAAATATTTAGTTAAAAAAAAAAAAACCTTACAAAATAACAACGTTATTATGTTAAGTATAATGATAACAGGAATCATACGGCTTATAGGCAAAACAAAACAAAAAAACAAAAAGAAAACCCAACCACTTAGTAAGTAATCTGCATAGATCATGAGAAATAAAATTACAGCATTGAAACAAATGCACTTAACTAAGGCTAAACACATAGCTATAGCATAGAGCATATTCGATCAGTAACTATAAATGATGATGATAGAGCAATTATACCAAACCTCCACTGTTTCTAGTTTTTATATATTAACCTAACTGAATGTAGAAATGAAAAAGCTGCCTCATGGCTCCCTATGCATGTAGGGACTCCTTCTTTGTTTCTTTCTTATCTAATCTGCAAATGATTTTCAGGACTAACCTCATGCCTTCATTGCTATTCACAACAGCCAATGGAAGCGGCCCCAGACTCCCCAGCCTGGCTCACCACCAACTGCCTGATCTGAAAATCCAATCTCATTTCTCACATCTCTCTAAATCATCTAATTAATTTATCTGATCCTTCTGAAACTTAATGATTCATCATTAACAAAATCCCCTATATGTTCAGGTCTAAAGATGCCCTAGCACCTTGCTCTAAAATACAAATCTGGTGCTTTTCTGAGGACCTTACTTCCCCTCAAGTCTTCTCAAGTTAAGTAAGTGCTTCTTTCCATCTCCTTCATGCCACCAAGTTGGAAGTGGGGCACGGATTGCTCATTATACCGATTCCTCCTCACAGCTGCCCTTGCCTTAGAGCTTCTGTGATCATTAGTATTAGCTGCCTGGTAACAGGCATCCTAAATCTCTGAGTTTCTCTTTATTCAGTGTAGGGTTTTTCAATATTCCTCTCCTACTACTGGTGATAATTTTGAAGATTTCAACATCCACATAGGTAATCCTTTCGTTATCCAAGCTTGTTAGTACTTTCAGTGAAATTAGTCTTTAATTCAGCTAAAGGTTATCAGCATCATAACTTACATACTGTCATTAGCAATACCTGCAATTCCTTCATAGCCTCAATTTCAAACACAACTTAATTTTCCAGTTCACTGCTGTAATAATAATAATACTAGCAATTTTCGACACCACTGGGATCTAAAAGCAAATACAATGAATGATCTATTATCTCATCATTGTCTCAAGTCCCTCACAAAATTATTTCTTCCTTACTCAGTTTAGATTCATTGTTTGTTGGTCATTAAAAGTTACTTCTTTTTACCTTCAAACTCTGCCTCCCCACAAACCATTTCTGGCAAAATTTCAAACCTAACTAAACCCACTTATCCTGTCTGTGCTTGAACAGTCAAACATGCTAGAAATGTAATGCAAACATGCTCAACTGTTTTCATTCACCTCCCCTCCCAAATGATGACATCATTCCTACTACTCTTTCCTCAAATACCTCCCTTTCACCACTCTCTCTGAGTGATGCTCTTGTTCTGTTTCAGAGTAAACAGAAGGCAGCAATGAAAACTTATGGTGTTCCACATCTGCTTACTACAAAGGTCTCAATCTACATATGCTTAATATGGATAAGCTATCTATTACTTCTGTGTGCACTAAATAGATTTCTTCCTTTCTACTACTCAAGGTCATTGGTATCAATTCCTTAACTCACTGAAGTTATTATTTTATCATTATCAGCATGTTTTATTCTCCCATTTCTTGATTTCATATTTCTGGTTTCTGACCAATTTCTCTAATATCCTTTACAGCACATTTTTTAAAAAGATCTATATGATAATGGAGATATTATCGCCACTGCTCTTGACAATCTTTCATGTTTTCACATGAAATGGACACTTCTCAGGCTTTCAGAACTTGACACAGTTGATCATATTCCTTCCTTCTTAAAATATACAACTTCCCTTTTCTGGTGGGAACCAGTCTTACTTGATTTACTTTAGCTCTTTTGCTTGTTCCTTTCTCATCACCAAACTTACATTCTTAAACTTCTTCTCTGGCTATATGTATATTTAATTCCCTAAGCTACCACATGATCTTTTACTAGCTTCTGTATTCTGAGAAGTCCCAAATGACCACCTCTAATTTATGTATCTTCTCAATTCTGAAATTATATATCCAACTACCTGTTCTACATCACAATTTAGGTATCTCAAACAAAATAAATCCAAATTTTTGAATCTCCCACCCCCAAAATTTGCTCCTACCACAACCTACCACAATCCTACCACAATGAAGCTACAGACATACACAGGTCATAAATTTTGGTGTCGTACTTGACTATCTCACACCTTAAATCCAAACTATGCCTCATAGCTTCCGATTCTACACCAGTCATTATCATCTCTCATCTTAATTGTTACAAATAGTTTATACCTGTTTCTGCTCTTGCTTTCCTCAATCCCAATTAGTCTCTTCTTTACACAGCAGCAAAATGAGCTTGATAATATCTAAAGCCCATGTTATATTTCCCTGGCTCAAAGCCCTTAAGTGAGTTTCTGACAACTCCCACAACAGTACCTCTTAACCTCATCTTCTACCACACTCATTCACATATTCCGCAAGAATCATCCTATTTTTCAATCAAAACATGCTATTTCTCAATAAAATCATGCCATTTTTTCAATCAAAACATTTTAAACTTTGGAGCCTTTGTCTTTTTCTTATGCCTGGAACGTTGTTTTCGAACATATTTGCATGATTCAACCCCTAGTTTTCTTCATGCTTCTGTTCATGTGACTTCCAGCATATGACAAACCATAAGAAAAATCAACTGTCCTTTTCCTTAGGCATATAGCATTTTATGAAGTCTCCCTCTAATAGAATTTAGACCCATGTGAAAAAGGTTTGTGTCTTTTCTGCATGGTCCATCTCTCTCACACTATGATATCATTTAATAAGCTCCTAAACAAATATGTACTCAATGAGCAAATAATGAAGTACAAATAAATAAATGCAAACACTTATCAATAGACAAAAGACCCACTAAGAGCTTCTGCAAAGCTCTGAAAATTAAAAAAAAAATCATATGCAATTATTACAAAATTCAGGATTTTGTTTTATATAAATGTAGTCAAACTAAGCTTTCACTTATTAAATGAAATTATAAGGCTTTTAAAGATGAAATAGCTTTATTAATAATCCTATCATGATCTTGATTTTATATAGGTATTTAAAAACTATTTTTACATTCTTTTAAAACAAATGCTTGATATAAACAAGGGTAATACAGTTATTTCTAAATTATTTTCAAAGTAAGGAAAGCTTAAATAGATGTATATATTCAAGAAAGAAGAGAAAGTCAGGACTCACCATAGCAATAAAACGACCAATGAAACAGAAATATGAAAGATGGTCTGGATTAATGGTCGATGCTGGATTTATCTGCAGACAATAGTTGTTCTTGCCAGCATACTCAAATAAGCAATACATGGGGTTCAACACTTCATGTGAAAGTAAGAAGAACCATTCTCTAAAAGAAAATAAGTTTATCTATCAGTATTTACCTATAAATGAACTTGAAGCAGACTGTAAGTAAATATATCACACCTCTACTCAATATTACTCAGTATGTAGATTATACCTCTCTCAATACAGATGCTCAAGTAGCCTTAAACAACTCTGCTGTCTAACTACTTGACCCTCTATTAAAGTTACTTTATGATCTGATTCAAAGTTACCTTCCAGATTCTGAATTGCCAAACTACAAATTCAATGTTTCTCATATATAACTTATTTCTAGGCCGTACTTTTGTCAGGGTGTATTCTCCCCAATTTCAACTTAGCATATGTAAATCCCATTTTTTCCCATTTCAAATTCAGTTTAGATCCTAACTGAGCAATTATTTGAAGTAATTTTTAGCAGAGTATCTATCTGTATTAATCATTGACTATAGTAACAACTTCACAAATTTATTCACTTTCCTGTATTTGATCTGCTTTTCCTCAAAAGTAAGTCAAAATTTTATGTATTTTTGTATTTTTTACTCTGATAGGCATTCTGAATCTATACAACATGGGCTTTAATAAATATTTACTAGTGACACTGAGCTATACAGCATTGTTACTATGGAATAGATTTAATAACCAATGCATTACAAATAAAAAATTTTAAAGATGAAAACTTTAAATGTAATGAGCATTCTTTAACTTACTGCCACCTGTATGCCTCATTAAAATAAAAAAATCCAACATATAAAATGTAGCTAGGTTAAAAAAAATAATAATTTGTAGTATGAAATAATATGCCCCAAAATCAATTTCTTCCAAAGCAGAGCTCTAGTAATCAGTGACTACAATGTGACCTCATATTCTCTAAAGTCACAGCTCCCCAAAGCTCATTACAGCCCTGATAAAGTTATTATCAGTTTTAAGGAAGAATTATTGGATATTTTATCATAATTCTTAAGGCAACTAGGTAGTGGGTTGGACACCACAGTTAAAGAGTGTACAGAAGCCTAGAAGAAACAGCTACTTTAATTTAACCTACTAATAATATATTCAGAAGGTAGAAATGTGGATCTAAGTGTTTTTAAAGAGAAATTTAATGTCACCAAGTAATTAAAAAATTAAAATCACCATGGGGACCACTATTACATGGCTAGATCTGACTTTACCAATCTACTTACAAATGCTTTTCTAAGGTTTTAAAATATAATCTTGGAAAGTGCCTGAAGCTACAGTAGCAAAAAGTCCCTACAACAAAGAAATGATAAAAGCCAATTCACAGAATTAAATACAGTCACAATTAGTTAAGCTGAGTATATGTCCAGCTGTGATGAGGTTGAATAAAACATGACCCAGTGAAGAGGACTTAAAAGATCAAGTGAGAATGTTTTGACACAAAAAAACAAGATACAAAATTTCTAGTTACTGAAGATCACTTTTAATAAACCGTGGCTTAAAGAAAAAAACTGAAATAATTAAAAAAATATATAACATCTAACTAATACCCTGACAGCAGAAAAGACTGAAAAAGTTCTAACTAGCAAGAGGCAGAAAAGTTCACTTTCAACACACCCTTTATACTCTCAATTAACTAGAGATTAGAAATTATGAGACAACAAATGAGCTAGCAGAGCCTACAGAAGAAAATGAAGGAAACAGTAAAACCAGTAATGGAAGAAAAAAAACCACATTAGAAGCAGCAAAATGTCAAGGGAGTTCTGCAAACAGTGACAAGAGATTGGTTTAAGAAAACTCAAAATAAAATAGAAAAGCACAAAGATAAAAATGATCAGAGGAAAGACTACAAACACGAAAGACTGACAAAGGAGATTCCACATACCCTCGACTGATGTTCCTGAAGAAAAATTGAACAAATGGAACAGAAAAAATATTCAAAGACATAATAGAAGAAAAATTCCCTTATATTAGATCTTAATATGTTGCTAAAAACAGATATAAATTAGTGAAGTTAATGAATTTCAAGGGAAAGGACTGTCTGGATACCCAGAGGGGGGAAAAATCCTCTAAGGGGATGGCTTACCACTTCAGTATTAACCTTCAATACTAGAATATTGGAAAAATTAGTGTTGTCCAAGAAATTTAAACACAGTTAAGGCTGTTGTTTACATACAAAAACCAATAGGAAAATATTCTCAAACATGCAAAGATAACAGGGATGTAGAACCCTTATGATGCGTAGTACTTTGAAATGTGCAATCATACAGAGTTTAGATTTATATATACTGATATGGAAAGGTGTCCATGAAACATAAAATAAAGTCAAGTTTCTAAATCACATGTTTCATGTTTAAATGTTTTAAAAATAAAAACTGTATCACATACTATATCACACACACATATAATACATGTACAGAGAAAACGTACAGGATAACCAAGATAGTAAAATGATGAATACCTTTGGAATTATGCAAGTAAATTTCTTTAAAAAAAAAAAAAGGCAATCTACTTAAGAAAACATATTGCTGTTGAAAAAAAATGCATGTTTTCAAGAATACATCTATTGCATACAACGGAGATAGACTTAGTTAAAAGCATATATCTTTTATTTTACCTTGCTAGACCACCATAATCAAGTCCTTCTTCTCCTCTAAATATTACATATAATCGCCTCCTCAAGTCATAGGGTTTTAATGCCATAATCTAATTAAAAACAAGAAAAATTGAAACACACAAACCCTAAGTTTATTCCAAAATAATTTCATTTAAATAAAGTTCATGCTATTTTCAAAATTATGTATTTCATTATTTCCCACAACAATGCCTTTAATTCGGGAGCTCAACTGATCTGTCCCATAAACTAATGAAGATGAAGATTTATCTTACTCTATTAAGTTTTCTCTGGTTCACCTGTATATGGCCTCTTTTTCCCCCATTTAAAGTGTTTGGGTTAGTGGAAGAGTTTAAAACAAGTTGGAAACATAAAATTTTTCAAGATTAGAAAATATCCCCTCTCCACTACTCCCCAAATTGGATTAAAAAAAAACTCACATAAATTTCTGTACAGTGAGACAAGTTGTATTGTTTTTTCTGATACAATCCTCCTTACCTGTTGGAAAGAATCTTCAAACAATGTCTGTCGGGACACATTGATCTTTACATGACTGGGTAGTGCATTAGACTAAAAACAAAAATAACACAGTATCATGTAAGCTATAATATATTATTGCATAAAGGTAAGACTAAATGATTATGAAGAGAAGATTTATTTACCACTGTAGTACCTGGCACAAATAACGGAAGTGAGCAAGTTTCCACCTAAAGCTGCGTTCATAAGCAATTTGTGGACCACCTTTAGTTCTAGATAAAAACAAAAACAAATCACCTATTAATTCACAATGAAGTTTAGATATTTAGCAGTGGAGTATATCCAACTTCTACAAGGACCACAGGAAACATACCTGTTGATAGGGAAATACAGATAGATATACTGGGTCACCAGGGCCTAGAGCAGTGAGGACAGACAACATAAACACATAAAGAGGAAACTGTATGTATGGATGGATCTTTCGTAAAGAAGTTAAATGAAGTATTATTGTATCTACTACTGACTATTTCAAATAAAATCTTTGATAATCCTTGAATGTAAGGAGACCAGAGGCTCTAGAAAGAGGAGACATGGAAGAAAACTACCACATCTTAAATTTAATCTGAAACGAAAACAAATATTGCTTGAGGCAGTAAGAAAAGGAAAACAAATTCCTAACAACAAGTGACATCAGGTTACAGAGTTTGCCTGGTCAGTGAGGGTAGAGGCAGAGTGAGCAACACAGCGATAGGTTTTACAAAACCATTCATTTTACACTAAGAGGGACTGGGCCTCAAGTCTACTGAATGAGAAAGACACAAAGAAGTTTCACAATCTTAGAGAACATTTTGAAACAAATGGAAAATGTCCTCTTGTGCTATCATGTTCAAATGAATTCAGTAAATGCACATACAAAATGCACAGCATGGACTTGGCACTATGTTAGTAAACATAAAAATGCCCATTTTGTAAAGCTTTTGTATTACTGAATGAGATATGAAACAGAACGAATAACCTAGATATGTAGACATGTCTTACTACTCTTGCTCCTCAAAAAAGAAAAGGCAGTGTGAAAAGTGTAAGGAGCAGTATATAAGGAGAGTTTTTTCAAAGTAAGTCATAATGTAATATTTGAACAAAAACAGAAGGGCATAAATTATACAGATATTTGGGGGAAGAGCAGACCAAGCTGAGACTTGAAAGTGAAAAGGAGTGTCAGGTGCTAAAGGTACAGCTGTGTGACCAGTGAAGTTGGAGCCGAATGAATGAAAACACAATGTATCATAGCTGAAAAGGTCAGAGATGTACATACAGTCTTGAAGGATATTATAAAGACTTTGCTTTTTGCTGTATATGGAGAGCACTGAAGGGGTCTGTGCAAAGAAATAACTTAATTTTTTCCTCTAAAATCATTCTTACTCCTATATTTAGAATAACATTATATGAGATATAGAAAGAAAGCACAGAGTGACCATTCCTGGTGAGAGACTGAAGTGGCAAGAGTGGACATATTGAGACACAGCTGCATATATCCTGAGGTTATAGGTATTTAGAATTCTTGATGGTCTATGTGTGAGATTAGAGAGAAAGCAGGGTTAAGGACAATTTCAAGAATTTTGACCCAAGCACATTATGATGGAGTTACTGGGAAACTTAGATGGGAAATATTCCAAGTTTAACGTTTTATTTGAGTCATCACGGAGTTATAAGTAGATAAATAAAATATATAAAATATATGAAGCAAAATTTCAAGTGAGAAATATAAGCAAAGGATAAACAGTAATCAGCATACAAATTTTTTTTAAAAGCATGACCCTATTGAAAGACACTAAGAAAATAAGGGTAGCTAGAAAAGAGAACTAACTAAGGACAAAGAAACCTCTGGTTATTTCAACGTAAAGAGGCTTTAGGAAAAAAGAAAAGAGGAAGAAATGAAAGTAGAATGGCAGAGGAAAATCAAGTCCCCTACATTCCATCTTCCAGGAGAGAGAAATGTACTGTATGAAGTGTTCCTGAGTAAGTCAAATAAGCTAGAACTGCAAACTAACTCCTGGATTAAAAATACAAAGTCACTAGTGCTGCTATCAAGTCCATGGTCTGGTCAGAGTTGTTTAAAGTTGGTTATAGGATTAGAAACAGCAATACAGAGAGAAAACTTTCAGACTGTTTTCCTAGAAAGGGCAGCAATAAAATGAATTTTCACTGACTGATTGATAAGCTAAAAAGTAGTGGGTTTTTTTCTCTTTATTTTTAATCTAGGGGGATTAATGGCTGAAGAAAATATCCAGGAGAAAGAAAAACTGATGATGTAAGAAAGATGGTAATTGCTGAAACTGTTATAAAGAAGGGGAAATGATCTAGTGCAGCAGCAGAGAGAATGGACAGTTGATAGGAACAATAAGTACACTATAAGATCAGGTAGATGTTGACAGTAGGATTTACAAAAGAGCTTTTATGATTGTTTCTATTTCCTTGGTGATGAAATACATCACACTTAAGCATAGATGGAGAGATGTGTCAAATGTTTAACTAGGATACCTTTTTCTGAAAAATTCAATTTTGCTGAGAAGCTCATTCCCTGCAATTGTAATAGCATGATGTGGTAATTAAGAGCACAGTTTCTATAGATAGACTGCTCTGATCTGAAACCACCTCTACTATTAGCTAGATGGTTTTGCACCAGTGAATTGGCTATGTTTCCTAAGCTCCAGTGTCTGCATGTAGAAAAGGAAAAATTATAGTATCTACTTCAAGGAAATGTTGGCAAATAAAATGAGCTAATATATAGAGAGTGCTTAGAACAATTCTTGTTATCAAGGAATTATGTGGCACAAATCCATTCCCTAATAAAGTAGGACAAAACCAGGCATACGGGGGTAGGTTGGGGGGGGGGGGTACATACTTAGTTTTCCTGAACCAAAAAGTAACATTTATTGCTAAACTTAAGGCTTAACTAGAAGCTGAACTTTATGCCCTCATTAAACAGAATATTTCAAAGTCTCACTTACACCGATGACTTTCCATTGCGAGGATCTTTGAATGTTGTTGTTCTTGTATTGTGGTCAACAAAGTACCTGACGCCTTCCCGAGTGTACCTGATTTCCCAGCCTTCTGGCAAGGGTTCTTCATTCTGTAAACTGAAAGATAATGTTACAATCACAAGTGAATGTTTTCCAGGTGCTGAAACATCTGAGTCAAGGTCTACTTAATTCTATCTATGGAAAGGTGAAGATGACATAAGTGAGGCTGTGCTCAACAGTTACCCTTGAGTTCTTGGATCTTCCCATTGTGTTGTTTTTGTGTTGTGATTCACAAAATAAACTCTGTCTGTGGAATCCACTCTTTTTTCTGTAAAATAGTGTAAGAATAGCATTTACTAACTATTCACTATACATAGCATTCTGATATTTTTATCAACGAGATATTAACTTACCCCAGCCAGGTGGCAAAGGCCCATATGGGTCATTTTCTGCAGCTAACATTGAAGCCTAACAATGTTGGAGAAAAAAAAGATAACAGTACTTACTATAAAACCAGAGATAAACTAATGAACAATTAGCAGAATCATATCTTAATAGTCTTTAAATTATAATAAAGGATGTGAATATAGTGATTTTATGAAACAAAGTCCTAAAAACAGTATCAGTTAACAGGAGTTGGTCTATTGAGAAAAATGTATTTATAAAATTAGCTAATAATAATACATTGACATCAATATTTTAACCTTTTAATTCTTCCATAACAATCTGTAGGAGCAAGATGAGTAAAAAGAACAAAGGAGAAAATTATGGTTAATGAGACCGTAGTATTTAAAAATTTAATTATAATTCTCTTTAAAATGCCTTCTTAATAGACTATTATTAGATGTCAGATTCATTTTTATATAAACTTTTATATTAAATTATTTACATCTTTTATATATTCACACATATTAACACATGCTTACATTGTCAAAATTCTGGAAACACTCCAAAAAAAGATAAAATTCAACTAACAATTTTAGAATGACATATATAAATTAATAACAAGAAAAAATAACTTCTTAATGATAAAAATATATGCATATATTGATGAAATCTTGGCTAACAAATACTAATTGAACTTAATACCCATTTCTTCTTCCTTCTTTCTTATCACCCAAATTACTGTTTTGTTTGAGACAGCAATATGTTTATCTAAAATTATTCCATGCCCAAGCTTGCTTACAGCTGGGTGGAAGAATAACCTATTCTGGTCTATGAGGAAGAGACTTCCAAGTAAAAAGCTAAGGGATAGTAGAAAAAAGTCATTTCCCTCTTCAATTTCAGTTTTTCTTTCTTTTTGCCTAGATTGTAGAAGTGAGGTCCACAGGATAACACTACATATGATGGAGGTAAGAAGCATGAAGCACAATAAGAATAGAGGAATAAAAGGGCCAAGAGAACCTGGGTACTTGATGCCACTACTGAGTGAAGGCAGCATTAGTCCCAGACCTGGTACTACATTCAGTTAATGAAATTTCAGTACATTTAAAGATGCTCTGCTATGTACGGAATACACTTCTAAAATCTATCAACCAATTCTGCTCTGATTTGCCAAGGTTTTCTTGTATACAACTAAATGCAGCCAAAAAAAATAAATGGAACTGTACAGCAGATTTCTGTTCAAGTTACAAAAGAACCAGCAACTGGTGGGAGCAGGATATGCTATGCAAAGTTAGTTGACAGCCCCCTCTCTGCTGCTACAGATAACCAATAGAGTAGGTCATGCTACAAATGAAGATTTACTATCTAACCTCGAAAAAAACAGTTCCAAGAGCCAACTCAGGTAAGATTCAGAAGAGTTAAATTTTTTGTGTGTCTTTCTGTTTTTTGTTTTTTAGACTAGGTCTCAGTATTTTTGCCCATGGAACCACAGGTTCACGTTGCTCAGGGTACCATAGACTCAAGCCATCCCCAGCCTCAGCTTCCCAGGTAGCTGAGATTACAGGTGCATGTCAACACACCCAGCTATTTATTTTTGGGACTAGGTCTTGATACGTTGCCTGGGGCGGTACTCGAACCACAATCCCTGATCCCCGCTGCAGCTTCCTAGGCTGCCGCTTACAGGCATGCGCCACCATGCCAGGCTCTGGCTTCCTTTTGTTAGCCTTCACAGTTCAGATTCTCTTAAGTTTCCTCAAAACACTACTAGAGATACCCAGTACTTAGTATTTATGTTTCCATTTCCTAAATCAAACCCATTTAACAAATGTTTTTACTTCCCCCTACTCTTCTTGTGGATGTCTGCTTATGACCATAAATAAATCACTTACTGACCAGTAAGCATTAGACAGCATTAGATTTTCTGGAAAAAAATACATATAGTCCTGGGGATAGCTCTGGTGTATAAAACATAAAAGCACTGTTTTTGAGGATCTGAGATGAGGATCTGAGTGGACAGATTATGGCAAAACTGGTCTTAAATAAAATCAGGAGATAAATTACCTCATTTAAAACAAAATTTAAATTTAATGTGGAGTGCTGAAAACGGTAGATATACTATTGTATCAATAAATCACATATATGGAATTACCAGTTAATAAGGACAAAAAAAAGTATAGCAGAAGTCTTAAAAAAAAACTTACATGTGTCAGAAATGCTAATTATCTACTAGTGACCAACTAAATATACTTTGTAAACTGTGTATGTGAATAAAACATTTCTAAAAAAATCACTAATCATAAAAGGGTAAATGCTTGGAGGAAAAAAACTGGATTAACATCTCATAATTTACTAAATACCGAGTAGAGGTATCGTTGGTTGAACTGTTGCATAGCTCCTTGCAGTTGGTTACGCTGAGACTGCCACTGTTCAAAATTCCGGACAGATTCCATGGTAGGTCGCTGCCAAGTGGTAGTTCTGGTGTTATGATCCACGTAATAAACTCTCCCACGATCATCAACTCTTCTTTCCCAACTACAATAAATAAAAATAATAAAATTAAAATGATTTTTTAATATAAGAAACTTGGAGGTATTTAGCCAACACTTCAAATAATTTATGAACCAAGACATGACAACTTTAAAAATGTAAATATTTATATTCTATAGGTAAAATATTAACATATAATTTGTTACTTACTTTAGCTCAACTACATTCGTTTCCAGTAAAGAATGTCTAAAGAAAGAGGCCACAGATTGAACAGTCCCAGTATTTATCTGACTGCCCTTACTCCTTTTTTGATAAGCAATTATTGAGTGTTACTTTATACCTAGCAACCTGCCCCAAAGATCACAGCCCATGTTCAGGATTTTAATCAACTCTTCACAATTTTTTAATACCCATTCCTGCTGTTACACTGCTGCCAATTTGAAATGCAGATCAAGTCATGTCATTCCACCTAGGAGAGCTTTCTGATCTGGCACAGAAGTGAAACCTGTCTGCCACTTTACCTCATCTCCCCTAAGCTCTTCTTAGGGAGCATGTGAAACTCAAATCAACTAAGTACTTACTCGTCCCCAATGTGTACTGTGCTTCATTATGTCATGACTTTATTTTCAATATTCCCTGAAACAGAATGCCCTATCTTGCTTCTCCACTGTCCAGAATTCTCCTGTCCTCCATGGTTCAGATCACTTTAAGCCAATTTTTGTTATTAACTTACACAACAATTTCAGAATCCTTTCAGGAGTCAATACCACAAAAATAATTTATTTCTTGCCTTGTATTTTCTGAACTCTGTTTTATATTGGTAGGTTTTAAGTTACACCTAAAAGTTCAGATTTTCTGAGAGACAAAGATAGTAAGGTAGATTATTCTAGGTAGAGGCAGAGTATTCAGCGAGAAAGTAAATAGTGCCATTCAATTAGATGTCAGTGCAGTATGATAAAAAGGAAACATAAGAAAAAAAGGAAAAGGAAGATCAACATGTGAATGCTCTTAAATGACAATCTAATAACAAAATTTATTTTGCAGTAATAGAAAGGTTTTTATTTATTTAAAACCCCCTATTTTAGTCATAATGTAACAGTTTTATTTGTAGCAATCTTTATAGGTTATATATGTGAAACATCTAATATAGCTTATGTTATGAAATCTTACGAAACTACATAGTTAAGGATTGCTAAGGAATGCCTTTCATTCCTTAAAGAATAATGAGAACTGAAACAGGCTCAAAAATCTGTACCTACTCTCAAAAAATCTGTACCCACTCTCAGTGATTCATGCCAATGTTTAACAATTTCTTGAAGAAGACCTTCAGACTAACTGTAAAAGAGATACAATCTAATAAACACTGTTCATTAAACATTCACAAAAGCAATTCAAAGAAGTGTAAAACAATGAGCAGAATGAATCATTTTATGTTGTATTAATAAGTAAACTTAAAATCACAAATATGATAAAACACAAGTAAAGACAAAGGTGCTACATTACCCTGGAGGTAAAGGTTGTGGTCTCTCCCACGTGGTTGTTCTAGTGTTATGATCCACATAATAGGTTCTACCATGAGGATCTTTCCTCTGTTCCCATCTATAATAAAAATGCAAAAACAAAAGAACCAAGATAATTTGAAAAATGATTCCTTTTATAATCATGAAAATTAAAGGTCTTACTTTAAAAGGGTTTTCTGTGTGCATAGATTTTTCTTCCTCAATTGTGTTTTTCATGGTTTTAGTTACTTCTTTTTCATTATTTCTTTTTCATTAATTTAGTTAGGTACGGTTAGTATAAGATAGAACAGTATCTTAAGGTTTTAAGAATTACTAATTTTCAGAATTCCAAACCAGAAAACAGAAATTCATTCAAAAATAGAGAAACTTTTCAGGCTGGGCATGGTGGCGCATGCCTATAAACGGCAGCCTAGGAAGCCACGCCAGGGCCAGGGATCGTGGTTCGAGTCCCGCTGGGGGAAACACGAGACCTAGTACCAAGGTAGTGGTGCACGCCTGTAATCCCAGCTACCTGGGAAGCTGAGACTGGGGACTGCTTGAGTTTATACCATAAATAAACCCCGGGCAATGAGAGCCTGCGGTTCCATGGCAAAAATAGCAAGACCTAGTCTCAAAAAAAAAAAAAAAAAAAAAAAAAAAAAAAAAGAGGAACTTTCTGCCTAACATTAAAGCCCAAAGCACAAATTGTCCATAAGTAATATCTATTTCTGTCTGCAAGTTCAAAAATATCTACCTAAGAGATTTTAGTGAAAATCACCATAGGTATGTGATAATACTACTCCAAAAAATTTCTTCAGTATGTGGATAATACTTTCTTTTTGTGCATATCCAATTTTCTCTGATTCTGGTAAATCTTAAAATTTATGGACATCTCAACTTTATCTTCAAGACTCTCAATCTGTATCTTCCCCACTGGTGCTTTCTCCTCTGTGACCTCTATTTATTTCTCTCCCTGTCTTTCCCCAATATGGTATAGAAAGAAAATTCTATACATAAAAAAATCCCCACATATCTGACTTGAGCATTTTTAATTGGAAAGCAGAGTAAATTAAAAATCTTTCCTTCTCTTAGACACAGGAATCCAATTAAATTTATTTTTTTTAATAAGGGGCTTCTAATTTTGAAATGTTTTTCCTTCACTGGTTTTTTTAATAGAACGACCCTATGTCCTGAATTTATTCCTTAGACAAGCTGCATACATACATGCTTACATTTGAAAGTTAATAAATGCATACATACTTAATGTGGCATACGAAAAAATTTAATAGTTTTCTGCACCTAACAAATGAAAGTCACAAGTAAGTAGTAACCATAACAATAAATGCCCAAATGACTCTGGAACATAAAGATTACTGAACTTATTAAAAATCACTATGGTATAAATTCTATACTCAAACATTCAAACTACTCTCTACCTCAAAAATTCAGACATTCTTTAAAAGAGCATTTCAGTAAGAATAAATAACCAGAAATTTCAGTTTTATACCACTTTTTCTCTATAATGTAGTTCATGGGAAAGTGGGAATTAAATACAAGAGTGCATGTTAATGACATTTCAGGAATATTTGTAACAAATACCAACAGGTTACTGATTTGTAAGAAAGCTTCACTGCCAAAAATAAACTGAAAATTTTATTAACTTTCAAAAACTGAATGGACTTTTGTTGTTTTTGTTTACTAATCTCTATGATCAGTACTTGAATTTTTATTGCTGTTCTCTAGCAAAATTTTCTAGCTTTCATCCTTAATTCACAAATATTCTTTACTACTTTTAATTCAGTTTTCATCTTTATCAAAATTATGCATATAAAGGAGATAGGCAAAAAGATAACGTACAGGTGACGAGGTGGTGGGAGAACCCTGGGGTTGACAACAATATAAAATAAAATTAGTTTAAAAAAAGAGAAAAAACCAAAATTATGTATGTATTCACATGGTTAATATATATTTTCAGTTACATAATGATAATGCAACTTCAGAATGCTTACACGGTCATATTGTCTACAGAGTTCATTATAAAAGTGTCTATTCTCCCTTTAGCCTTCATTTCCCACTCTCCAAGACAATTTGAAATGTTTTAGTTAATTCTTTGAATATTTGCCTTTAAAACACTTAATTTGCTATTTATTTCTTATATAAAATACTGATTTCTCGGAATGAAAGATGAAGCTCTCTTTTTCCTGCATGTATGTGTGTATGTTACACATGCCTCCTCCCAATCCTTCCAAATACACATATACTATGTCCTCTCCTTACAGTTATTATCATAACTGTAAACCCTCCAGATAGCTGAGCCATGGGATATGAAATAACATTTCTTTAAAAATTACCCTTTTCTGAAGGAAAGCTACCAAATATGTTCTACGAAGAAAACATTACACTAATTCTAAAACCAAATAAAGATAGTGCAGAGAAAGAGAACTAAGACCAACCTCACTAATGAACACAGATAAAAAATTCTAAACAAAATCCTGACAAATCGAATGCAACATTGCATAAAAAGGATTATCCACCATGACCAAGTGGACTTCATCCCAGGGGCACAGGGATGGTTCAACAGCCAAAAATCAATGAACATCACATCAACAAAGAGAAAAACAAAAACCATATGATCATATCAATAGATGCGGAAAAAGCATTTGATAAAGTCCAGCACTCTTTCATGATGAAAGCCTTGGAAAAAATTGGTATAAAAGGAACATATCTCAACAATATCATCCTCAATGGGGAACTGAAATTGTTTCAATTAAGATCTGGTACTAGGCAAGGATGCACACTCCCTCCACTTCTTTTCAACATAGTTCTGGGAGTCCTAGCTAGGGAAATAAAACAAGAGAAAGACACAAAAGGAATCCAAATAAGGAAAGAAGAAATAAGCTATCATTATATGTAGATGATATGATACTCTATGTAGAGAACCCAGAAAAATCTACAGAAAAGCTAATGAAATAATAAATCAATTCAGTAAGGTAGTTGAATATAAAATCAGCATTCATATATGCAAAGAATCAATCAGAAGAAGAAGAAATTAATAAAATCACTCCATTTTACCATCACACCAAAGAAAATTAAGTACCCAGGAAGAAACCTAACAAAAGAAATAAAAGACCTATACAAAGAAAACTATAAGAAATAGAAGATGATGTTAAAAAATGGAAAGACATTCCCTGTTCATGGATTGGAAGAATTAACATTACCAAAATGTTACCAAAGGCAATCTACAGATTCAATGCAATTCCAATAAAGATCCCAATGACATATTTTAAAGAGATAGAACAAAATTTACTGACATTCATATGGAAGAACAAAAGACCTCGAATAGCTAAAACCCTCTTAAACAGAATGGAAGCTTTACAATCCCAGATTTCAAACTATACTACAAAGCTGTAATAATTAAAACAGCATAGTATTGGTACAAAAACAGACAAACACACCAATGGATCAGAATCGAATACCCAGACATAAAACTACACATATATGGTCAACTAATCTTTGACAAAGGGGAAAAAAACATACACTGCAACAAAGGACAGTCTTTTCAGTAAATGGTGTGGGAAAACTGGACCATGACTTGCAAAAAAAAAAAAAAAACAAAAAAACAAGATAACATCCTCATACCCAGTACAAAAATCAACTCAAAATGGATAAAAGACTTAGATGTGAGACCTGAAACCATAAAATACATAGAGGAAAACCTGGGGAAAATCCTCCATGAATTTCACCTCAGAAATCCATTTCTGGAAACAATTACAGCTGGCAAAAAAAAATGGAGGAAAACAAACAGCTAGGACTACATCAAACTAAAAAGTTTCTGTACAGCAAGAGACAATAAACAAAACAAAAAGAAACCCAACCAACTGGGAGAAAATTTTTGCCCTCCAGACAAGTGATAAGGGTCTGACAACAAAGATCCACAAAGAGCTCATATAACTCAACGAAAACAAAGCGAAAAGCCCAATCAAAAAATGGGGAGAACTAAAAAGACACTTCATAAGAGGAAATACAGATGGCCAATAGCCACATGAAAGAATGCTCCACATCACTAATAATCAGGGAAATGCAAAATAAAACCACACTGAGATATCTTACACCAGTAAGAATGGCCCATATGGACAACAAATATTGGCATGGATATGGAGAAAAAGGAACTTTCCTACACTGCTGGTAGGAGTGCAAACTGGTCCAGCCACTATGGAAGACTGTGTGGAGGACGTTCAAACAATTGGAAGTGGAATTCCCATTCAACCCAGCAATCCCACTGCTGGGAATCTACCCAGAGGATATGAAAACACTAATTCAAAAGGACACCTGTACATTTTTACTGCAGCTCTGTTTACAACTGCCAAGATATGGAAACAAACCAAATGCCCCAAAACTGAAGAATGGCTGAAAAATATGTGGTTTATGTACATGATGGAATACTATGCATCAATCAAGGAGGACAAACATATGTCATTTGCAGCAATATGGATGGAACTAGAAGGAATCATATTAGCAGAAATAAGCCAAAAAAAAAAAAAAAACAGAAATAAAGGATGGTCTCACTTATATGATGGATATAGGGAAAAACAAACAAACAAATAAGAAAAATTAAAACCAACAACAGGGCTGAATGATGGAGCAAGTGGGGAGGAGGGGGAAGAAAGCAGGGGAGGTGGAGAGTACAAAAGAGTAGGATGGTTAACCGGTGTTAGGGAAATGGGAAAACCCTGGGGTACACAATAATGTAATACACACACATACAAAATAAAAAAAAAATAATAAAGAGATAGTTGACATTCAGAGATAGTTGGCATTCTCTGTGGACATTTCTTCTATCCTATTCCACATTATACATTCTCAGAAATAATAATCAGTGCACTGGATTTGATGTTTATCATTCTTGTGGTATTTGAAACTTTTAAATCACACATATGAGTAGATAATATTTTGCATGGTTTATAATTTTGCAATTATGGTATTGTAATATGTATACCTATCTGTGACTTGTTTTCTTCTCACACAAAAAAATATTTAAAAAAAGAAAAAAAAACTGTCTTTTTCTCACTCTGATATTCTTGAACTTATTCATTTAACTCCCAATACTTCTGTTACATAAAGTTGCATACGATCTCTCAAAATATTCATCTTCTTTAGGTATTTAACAGTTACACCAGACTTTGGAGTACAAGTCCAGTCAGCCACCAATCGCTAGACTGTCTGATTGATGTGCTATCACCAATTTTCCTGTCATCACTGTTTTTAAGTTCATTTCGCTCCTCTATCAGGCTCCCATTTCTTAGATAACAGAATTCTAGGCCTGATACGATTTCCCTTTGGATTAAAGGCATAGGTCCATTGTATTCTAGCTAATGTTGATTCTGAGGATTCGGCTGTCATTTCATTAGGATGAGATATGCTTTTTGCCCTTTTTTTCTTTTGAAATCTGTGACAACGCTTAGAATTTTTCTTTGGCTCCAGTATATGAAAATCTTCACACCACAGTGTCTTTTTTTTTAAATTTATTTATACATAAATTTCACATCACTGTAATGCCAGGGATTCACACCCCCCCCCCCATCCTCCCCGCATTCCTCTCCTTTCCCCCTTGCCTGAAGTTGTGTGCTTTGGTTTGATGCTTATGTTTTAACTTTTCCTCATGGCTTTTGCTTTTCCCCTATATTCCGTATATTAGTGAAACCATTTGGTTTCTGTTTTTTTCTTTTTGACTTGTTTCTGCTAATATGATTTCTTCTAAGTATATTCAAGTTATCATAAAATCATCATCAAATTTGTCATTTTTTAATTGATGAGTAATATTCTATACCACATTTCTTTCATCCTATCATCTGTTTTGGGGCATTTAGGTTGCTTTCAAGTTCTTGCAATTATAAATAGTGCTGCAGTAAACATTCGAGCACAGGTGTTCCTTTGTAGCCACACTGAGGTCTCTTTTGGGTAGATTCCCAAGAGAGCAATTGCTGGTTCAAATGGTAGTTCCATTTTCATTAATTTGAGGGTCCTCCATACAGCTTTCCATAGTGGTTGGACCAGTTTACATCTCCACCAGCAGTGTAACAGTGTTCCTTTCTCTCCAAATCCTTGCCAGCACTTGTTGTTGCCTGTTCTTTGGATGTGGGCCATTCTTACTGGTGTAAGGTGGTATCTCATTGTGGTTTTGATTTGCGTTTCCCTGATTGCTAGTGAGCAATTTTTCATGTGTCTGTTGACCATTTGTATTTCCTTTTTGGAGACCTATCGTTTTAATTCTTCTCCCCATTTTCTGATTGGGCTTCTAATTTTGCTTTTGTTTACACCAAGGTATGTATCTTCATGCAGCTTTATTTTCAGTTGGTATCCTGAATTTTCGTCAGCTCTTTCAATACCAAAATTCATGTCCCATATGTTAGTAAAAGGTCTCTTCCTTCCTTCCTTTCTTTGTTTCTTCCTTTCTTTTTGACATTTTATTAAGGATTTTCTTTTTCTGGAGCCTCTCTTATCAAGCCTTCTGATCTGACCCTCTAATTTTTGTGTTTTATAAATTTATCTTTTTGTCCTGTGTCCTGGGAAATTTCTTTATCTTTTTATCATCCAAGTATTCCATTGCATTAAATTTCCAGAACTTTTTGGTTTAGAACTCCTTTTCTATAATACCTTGTTCTTGTTTAAAGTGTATCATATCTACTCTTAACCTCTGAGAATATTAAAATAGTCTGTTTTTTCAAATAGCATTTTCTAGGTTTTTTATTTTGGTCTCTATATTTAAGAGACTTCCCTACGCTGACAAGAAAGTACCTAAAGCCAACTGGAAGTACATCTGTTTGGAGCTTGTGAATTATGGGTTTGATTTATTATAGTACTATCCCTTCAGATGTGCCTGGTGTTCCCAAATAAAGCAGCACCCAAAAGAGAAATGTCTAGGTAGAATAGCAGTTCTAGATACAGAGGGGAGGGGAGTTAAGCATTTATTTCTTAAAGTGACTTTCAACCATTTTGCTGTTTATTGCTCCAACTTCACCAATGGTGTCAATGGTATTTGATACAGCCAATTCCTGAGTCTTTGTTAATGAATACACTGGGCTTTTCCCACTGACAGACTGGAATTCAGATCTTGGATTTTCTGAGTTGGCACCACTTAATCATCTGCATCTATAGGCCCTATTCAAAGTGCTTGACTGAAACTTCACAAGAGACCCTCATGAGTACCAGAAGCACCAGTTAAGTCACATC
This sequence comes from Uropsilus gracilis, assembly GCA_004024945.1. Taxonomy (NCBI): domain Eukaryota; kingdom Metazoa; phylum Chordata; class Mammalia; order Eulipotyphla; family Talpidae; genus Uropsilus; species Uropsilus gracilis. The sequence continues at coordinate 52,505 of PVHY01001790.1, forward strand.
AGAAACTGGATAAGGTTATGTTTGCTTTAAACTGCTACATGTTGGGGAAATTTGTTACACATCAATTAATTACCACACAGGAGAAGACCACTGGAAAGAACTAAGGGACAGATTTAGAACACATACTTTATAAAAATTGTCTATACAAACAACACATAGCACACTGCATGCCACAGGAAAAGCACTTAATATTTACTGATTAAGTTTTGATGGATGTGGGAATCTATGTGTACTGATGTGGAAAAATTACCAAGTTTTAAAAATCAACTGAAGAAACAGTATACACAAATTATTGATATAGCCATTCTTTATTTTCTTCACCCACTTTCATCTGTCTTTACAGAACCTGTCACTGTCTGCCATTACTGAGCAGATTTTTTTAGTCAGCCTGTTGGAACACACTCCACAGAACAGTGTTAGCTAAGCTCTTTGGAGGCCCCTCTGAATATCTAGTGACTAGAACAAGGTCTGTGCCAAACAGTGCTCTCAGTTATTTGCTGCATATCTATCTGCTGTATTCTTTGTATGGTAAGCCTGAGAGGTAATTTAGCAAATAATTCTGTATAATTGAAACATTCCATTTGACAATATTTTGTTTTCTGATGAAAAAATTTCAAAGCAAGAAGAAAAAAAAAAACAACTAAAGTCTCCCTCTATAAGTCTAAGTTAACTGCAATATTTCCAATTCAATATTCAACAAATATTCACAAAGTATGTGAACTGAATTGAATCCAAGCATTAGGATGGTTCCTGCTTTTTTTTTTCCCCCAAAACAGAGGCTCAATTCCAGATTGTAGTGTCTTTTATAATCTAAATGGAATTTAGATTTCTCAAATTAAATTGACTACACAGAATATGATATTCAAAACTATTTTGGGGTATCTTCTTTTATAATTTTTTACAGTCTATGCACCAGAATGACTATAGGATAACTTCTCTAAAGTGCAATAACATAAACAGTTTAAGCTTTGTAGACCAAGAGGTGAATACAAGAATATTATGTGGGTATTTTCATAAGAAAGACAACTTACTACAATGCCCCAATGTATTTTTAGGATGGGACATTCTGAGTTTTGGGCATGCTATATACCCACTTATCCTCTGCTGACATTTTTGGATATAGAGTCCTGGAGATAAAGAAGGAAAATGGTCAAATTACCAAGACCCCAGTAATACCTGTGTGTCTTCTCCTCTCTGGCAACTAGTGCAAGGGGAGGTAAATTGCTACTCACCACTCTAGCATTTTAGATAAAGCCTCCGGTCTCAGCCTGTTAGTAAATGTCTTATTTCTTAAAAAGTAAATGCGGAAGAATTTTGTGAGATACATTACAACAGAAGTAGAAGAATTTAGTCACTGATTGGACAACTACTGGTTTCAAACATGGATAATGAAGGGTAGGCATTATCCATGTTTTGAGAAGACAAGTCTTAGTGCAACTTGTCTTCTCAAAACAAAAGCTACATCTCTCTCCTAAACTGTGAGTCTTTTCCCGCAGTGACTCCTATCCATCAGCAGCTGAACCACCCTGAAATTTCTACCACTTTACAAAACATAAAACTACCCATTTACTTCTGTATTTTTTCTTGCCTACTTTTATCAAACATTTCTCTTTCCCTACGTGTTCATAGGACAAAAGCTTTAAAAATCTCAGTTTTTGTTCTTCAAGAGTTTTTCTATCTTCCTATTCACCCTAGCAAACCAATATGAATACAGCTCTATTTTAGAGAAACTACTTCATCAAAAAACAATAGTAAATAATTTCTTGTTTTTTAACTCAATGGATGGCTTTCCATTTTTATCTGACTTGAATTTTTCAGCACTTCTGACCTTGCAAATAGCCTTTTCTTCCAGAAGCATTTACATAATCAAGCACTAATTCATTTATTTAACACATTTACTGACTATAAGACAAGCAATTTTTCATACTAAGAATACACAAATCTACAAAATTAAAACTCCTCTCAGTCTAAAGGAGGAAAACAGACAGTAACACACAGATGTATGGTATGTGGTAATTTAACGACAAAACACAGGTTATACCAGATTGGCTAAAAGAATTCATCTATCACATTATATTAGGTTGTAAAACAAAGAAAACAAATCTATAGCTTGTAATGGGGGAAAAAATCTCTGAAAGTAGGGATAGGAATTAAAGTAAAAAAACAAGCTTGGTGGAACTACCTAGACAGGCAATAATGTCCTATAATCTTGATAAGAACTTGAGTTACAAAGATGTATGAAAATTAATCAAAGTGGCATACTTGAGATTTTCACATTTCCTTCTTGGTAAACTTTACTTAAAAAACTTTAAATGTTGAAGTCTACATAAAAACATACAAAGTGAAAATGTTGAAAAGCAAACTGTACTGATATCTGCAAATTAGTGAACTACACTTTAATAATCAGAAGAAAAATGAAGAGATGAGATAAAGCAGAGTAAAATGTCAACTGTAAGATCTCCTGGTAGGTATCTTATTATTCATTGCAAACTTCTTTAATTTCTTCCAGCACATTTATAAATATTTACAATGAAAGGTTGAGAAAAACAAAGCAGGGTGAGGGAGTGTGGGAAGAAAACAGGGGAATCAAGTAAGGCCTTTGGGATAAAGTAACATCTGAACAGAGACCCAAATAGGAATACACAAAAATTATAGCTAGGGGAAGACTCTCCTATCAGGCTTTCCTCAGCTATACACAGCAATTCAACAGACCAAGAGAGAGTGTAATGACATATTTAAAATACAAAATTTAAAATGACACATTCAAAATACTATATTCTACAACTCTTTCAGATATGAGGGAGAAAAATAGGCCTTCTCAGGCTTAAAAAAAAAAAAAAAAAAAGGCTGTATGAGTTCACCAACACTAGACCTCCTCTACAGTAAAAACTGAAAGTTCCTCTTGGATTAGTAGATATTTATAAAACATTACTCCAAACATGCAAATATTCATTATTCTCCAGTGGTCACAGAACATTCTCAAGGATAGACCAAACACTGATACAGAAAACAAATTTCAGTACCTTAACTAAGACTAAAATCATATCAAGCATTTTTTTTTTTTAGGGAGGGGAATTATAATGACATTAAACTAGAAATCAAGCAAAAGAAGAAAAATGAAGAAAGTACAAATTTGTTAAGAACAACATGATACAGAACTGGTCAAAAGATGAGAAAATTTAAAAATACACATATATGACTTATCAGAACCTATGGGATACAGTGAAAGGGATACTAAGAGGGATGACTATAGCATCACAGCCTTCCTCAGGAAACAAAAATAATCACAAACTTCTAAGCTTATATCTATGGGAATAAGAGAAGGAATAGAATAAAAGAGATCAAAAATCAGTACCAGGAAAGAAATAATACTGCAGCAGTAATAAAGAAGAGATTGGGGGAAAAAAAACAAACAAGAAGATTGATGAAAACAAGACATGCCCTTGGAAAAGATTAACAAAGTAGACTCATCATTAGACATTCTTGCAAAAGAAGTGAGAGGAAACAAATAAAATCAGAAATGAGTGAGAAGTTCTAACAAACACCACAAAAGTACAAAAGCTCCTAAGAATAATCGAACAACCCAGAAGAAATGGACAAATTCTTAGAAATATACAACAGCTGGACAATGAATCAGAAAGAAACAGAAAATCTGAACAGATCCATTGCTATTGAGTAAACTGAAAAAGTACCAGAACCAGATGGCTTCACTGGTGAATTCTGTAAAAGTTTCAAAGAATTAGTACCTGTTCTCCTCAGGTACTCAATTTTTCCAAGAAAATTGAGAACAGAAAATTTCCACATAGATCTATGAAGCCCAGTAATACCTTGGTTCCAAACCAGATAAGGATGGCATACAATACAAGAAAAACAATTTCTCAAGGATAGCATAAAAGACCAATTCTCTCTGCAAAAATCCAACAAAATAGTAGCAGATCAAATTCAGGAATACATGCACAAATCAAACAATCTGAATAAGTGGTATTTATCCAGGGATGGAAGGAATGGCTCAAAAGTATGCAAATCAATAAACATGATATACGACAAAACAAAAGGACAAAACATATATGATCATCTCAACAGATGCAGAAAAAAATACCTGATAAAACTCAAATCCTTTTCTAAAATCTGTAACAAATGAATATACAAGGAGCACACTTCAACGTAATAAAGGCAATATATGACAAACCCACAGCTAACATCATATAAATGGAAAAAACTGAAAGCCTTCCCTCTAATCAGAAACAAGACAGAGATATTTACTCTCACCACTACCATTCAGTGTAAAGTTGGAAGTCCTACTGAAGAGTAGTTAAACAAGAAAAGGATTTAAAAGGTATCCAAATTGGAAAGGAATAAAGAAAATTATCACTATTTGCACATGAGGTGATAATATATATTGAAAATCCCAAATAGTCCAGTAAAAAGCTATTAAAAATAAATGAGTACAGGCAAAGTGAAAAGTACAAAATTATTATGCAAAAAAATACTGAATTTCTCTATACAAATGATGAAATAGCAGAAAGATGTGAGGAAAACAGTCTCACTTATACGGACATCTCTAAAATCATACAGACCTCTAATTTAAAACAATGGAGCCAGGAGCTTATAACAGAGCAAGGATGATGTCTTTTCAATAATGGGCAGCAGGAAAATTAGACAGTCTTATGCAAAAGAATGAAAATAGATCACTAACACCATATACAAAATTAATTTAAAGTAGATTAAAGATCTGAATTTGAATGTAAGCTCTTGAACCATAAGATACATAGAGGAAAATATAAGCAATACATTGTTTGACAACCAGCCTATTTGGGGACTTGAGTTCAATTGCAAGGGAAACAAAATTAGAGATAAACAAATAAAACTGCAATGATCCAAAAAGCTTCAGAACAGTGAAAGAAATTTACATCAAAACAAATGACATTCTGCTGAGAAGGATGTCATAGAGAAGACATTAGTACATCACAATCCTTTCAAGGAATCAATTTCAAAACATACAAAAAACTCATAAGTTCAACAACCTGATTTTAAAAAAAAAAAAAAAACAAAAAAACAGCCAGGATAAGAATACATCCCCAAAGAAGCCACACAAATAGCCATTATATATATGAAACTATGTTCATCATCTCTTGTTATTAGGAAAATGTAAATCAAAACAATGAGCTATCACCTCACACCAGATAATGGCTACTATCCAAAAAGACAAGAATCAATAAGTTGGACAGGATGTTGAGAGAAGGGAAGTCTTGTACACTGTTGGTGGGAATGCAAATTGGTACAGTCATTTATGGAAAGCAGTAAGGAAATTCCTCAAAAAATTAAAAATAGAAATTTTGTATGATCAAGTTCTCACTTCTGGGCATTTAACAGAGTCAAAGTGATACATGCACCTGCAGGTTTATAGTAATGTTATTTACAACAACCAAAAGGTAGAACCAATCTAAATCCCCATCAATAGAAAATGGATAAAGATGGAAGACTATTTGACTATAATATATAAAATTCTGCCATTTACAACAACATGGATTGGTTTTATGCTCAGTGAAACAAATCATACAGAGAAATGCAAACACAATATGACTTAATATACATGTGGCATACAGAAAAGCAAGCAAGCAGACAAATAAAATTTTAATATCAGGTCAACTTGTGGTTACCAAAGTGAAACCAAAGTGAAGAGGGAAGTTGGGTAAAGGTAAACTGTAACAAAGGGGACATGGTATATATAGTAAAGGTAGAACTGAATACTTAGTGACGAACCTAATGTAGTACATGCACATGACTAGGTGACACAGCACCTGAAAATTTTAAATGTTACACTGCAATGCTACTTAAAAAAAATAGTACAAATTAGATTCTAATTTACATATCAATTTACTAATCAATGGAAAAATTTTTATACAAATATTCAACAACTGCTACTAAAATACTGTTTACCATTTTAGAAAAATAAAATTTCACATACCCTGATGGCAAAGTTTCTGTGTTGGTATTTCCAGACTGCTGCCGAACAGGTTCCACACACCCATCTGTCTGTCTTGATTTGGCTGCTTCAAAAGCAGAAGTATTTCCAGAATTAGCAGTGGCAGAGTCTAATATACTTCTAGTTTCAGAACCAAATGCTGCTCTGTTAGAAATAGTACATTCATTGTTTTCTGAGGAAGTTGTTATATCTTGAGCTGGAGGATCTCCAACAGTAGTAGTACTAGTGCAACTTGAAGACAAGGTGGTTTCTTCAGATACTACTGCAGTACCCGTGGCAGAATTACTATCATTTGGTGCAGATGAGGATGATTCTCCATTAACTGAAAAGGGAAAATTAATAAGATAATCTATCAAGGAATGACAAATCAATAAAATTGTCAACTGTACTTATTTAGAGATTAGTTCACACCAAACAATGTACCAGCTATTGATGTAAAAAAGACAAATCCTATTTTTTGTTGCTCACATTTTAAAGATAAATATGGAAGTAAAATTTAATATCATAATGAATACACAAACAAACACACACAATCTTAACAGAAATCATTAGAATAGCAAATGTTTTTCCTTCAAATAATCAATTCTAAATGAAAGTATATATGGATCATATAAAAACATTTTAGTGATCTCTTTCAATCTCCCTTTTCATATGCAAATGGAAACAGGAATATTTTTGCAATAGTATGAAAACACAGCAGCATTAACTCATAAGATAGTATTACAAGGGGTTGCAAAGAAACCCCTTTAGAATCCAATGATAAAATTTTCTTAATTTTCATTTTACATGTGACATACTCATGTCAACTTTGTCACAATGAAAAGTCGTATTACAGCTGGAAATGATTATTCACCAAAGTCTGTTCGAAGATTACACAGAAGTACACACATGCATCCACACACAACTGGTGTAAGTGGCAAAATGTGACCAGTTTTATGTGTGACTATGGATCTGTATCAATGCCAATTTCCTGATTTTTATATTGTTCTATAGTTATACAAGATGACAAAGTGGGGAAGGGCTAGGGGAGCAAGAACTGGTAAGAGAGTGTATAGAAAGATCCTGTACATTTATGTGCAACTTTAGATGAATCTGTATTTCAAAATAAGCTAAAAATAAGTCTATTAAACTTGTGAAATCAATTGTTTGATATTTACTATACTGAACCCTATTTTATTAATACAATGATAATTATATATTTTAAAAAGTCACCTCACACTAGAAGTTAGGGGGAAAGGGATGGCATTGAGAAGAAAATCCTCTTAAAAAATATTTACTAATGCCCAAAGAATATATAGATGGCATAAATTTATTCTCTTATTTAACCAATGAAACAATCCTATAAGGTAGTTGTGCATGACTTTATATATATATATATATATATATACACACACAAAAGTATTGTGCATTACTTTTTTTATATATATACAAACAAAGGACCTAAATTTTGATATTAAATTTATTCAAGATTCATGTAACAGTTAATACAATGAGTGGGAGAATTTGAATCTAGTCTTAGTAGAAGCCAGATCTAATCTTCTTATTAAATCATAGCTATGTCCTATTTTAGCTTAAAATAACTACCTATAATTACCACAGCTATTAAACTTATCAAATGGATCAAGACTCAAAAGTACAAGAAGCAGGGGAATAAATACCATAAACACTGTATAATACTGTCTCTGGGGAAAAGAAGTCACTTGTGTTAAACTCCTTAGCAGGCCCAATACCTTATCTGAAAATCCTGAGAAAAAGCATATTCCACAATTCACAACTTTCAAAATTTAGAAAAGTAATATTGATCATAAATTCTACATCACACTAATACCCTGGCATGTTTGGAAGCTACCCAAGGTAATAAAATAGTATTTCTGCAACTAAGTAGAAGCATATTCAAAGTAAACCTGTTTAATTAAATCATTTCTAGCCATTTTCCCATCAAATGCATTTACTAAATAAAACCTTGGTTTTTAAATATTTTAGTGTTTTGACAAATTGAAGGGATGGGATTAAACACATGTTACATGTTATATAGACCAAATGCACATTCTCACTACAATGAAACTGATTTTTACAATTACTATTTAGAAAAAGGAAAACTATTTAACACCTTAAAAGAAATTACTCTGTCCCTTGAAAAAGATACCTGAATTCATCCTCCTTTTAAGAGGTGACAGATCATTCAAAAGACATTGGTTAAGTGGCTGCTACCAACAGAGTAGGTTCCAGAACCTTTTGTGAACTGGTCAATGGAATGCTGACAGTTGTACTGTTTTGTCAGATGTCACAAACAATAATCAGAGGAGGTGAAAATACTTAGTTGGGGAACTACTGAAGCTGATCACAGTTTGAAAGATGAACAGCATAATTCTGAGATACTACAAAAATCACACACATTAAAGCAAACAAGAAATAAGAACGTAAGAGTTGAGAGGCAAGGAGCTGGATGTTTATCACTGCTCTACTTTCCAGCTGTGGCTGCTCATGGCCTCTGCTCCACAATGAGAAAAAGAAAAAAATGTATGAGAAGTACTATGAAGCTAAATTATTAAATGGATATATAGCATTTACAACATGGCAACACGAATGTTAGAGTTATTATTGATAGTCTTTGATTACCTTGCACTTATTGTGAATTATTTGGGAATTATTTACAATGGTATCTACACTTCAGTTATTCATGCCTGTTTTATTTTTAACTTGAAATTTTAGACACAGATAAATAGAAGAAAGTGAGAAGTGAAATTACCGCAATGAAAAAAATATATTAATAAAGTATTTGACAAACTGTAGAACGTAAAGAGATTCCATAATGTGGAGTGGCTCCGTAAATTCATTTCACTTTTGTATCAACACCTGAATATGCCCCCAGAGTCAGTAACTAACTGGTGGTCAAGGGACACTTTCAACAATCTATGCAAGGAACTAAATACTCTAGAAATAAGAGCTAGCCTTCAAATTCTATATACTTAAGATGAAGACAATGACAAAAAGAAAATATAAACATTATATTTCATTCATGTTTAAGTTTAGTGCAAAAGTCTTTCTGAGGTGAGCATTCAACACATATTTTTCATAAATCAAGAGCACATCTAATAAACAATTGGTCATGCTATCAAATTAGATATAGAAAGAATAAAATTAGATTTACCTTTCACCATCCACTGATTATTGCATTCAGTGAATAAACTTATTCATTTGATAAGGAATGCTACTTTTTACAATCTTTTTGGCACATTCAAAGGAAGCTCTACTGTTTAAAAAGTAGTTTTTAAAATGGGTATATAAGCCAGGCAAGGTGGCACGTGCCTATTAGTGACAGCCTATGAAATCACGGCTGGGACTGGGAATCTCACTTCAAGACCCTCCTGGGACAACATAGTAAGAACCAGTCCCCCCAAAATAGGTGGATGTGGTGGCGTGCACCTGTAATTTCAGCTACCTGGGAGGCTGAGGCTGGGGATTGCTTGAGCCCATGGTACCAAAGGCAACGTGAGCCTGCAGTTCATGGGCAAAAATAGCGAGACCTAGTCTCAAGGAAAAAAAAAGACATATTAACTTGGTGTTTTCTTTTTCTTCAGTCTTTGGCAGGGGTAAGTAGTTGATAATTTAAAAACTCTTCTGGCCAAAAAAAGCATAGTTTACTGGATGCGTAGCTTATTGTGAACAATTTTGTCATTCATATTTTTAAAAATAAATTAATGGCCACTTCTATAGGAACGTCCCTCAGACTATTTTTTAAAGCTGAGTTTTAGTTAGAACAGATTATATAAGGCAAAGTTCCATTAAACTCAATAAATTGAAACTACTCTCTTGAAATTTACGAGGATAGGATCAATCCCTTATCATGAAAGTGAAGATTAAGAAAGACAGTACAGGTGAGAAATGTAGGACTGTTAAACAAAATTTAAATCAATTTTCCTTTAAACAATGTATCATAAGTTGTCATGCTTACCGGTGTCACTGGTGAGCTCAGATGTGAGTGGTTTTGGAGCTGGTGTATTTTTGGGTCTGGTAGCAACCTGAGACGGAGGTGAAGGTGTGTTGTCTCCATTGACAACATAAGAACAGCGTGAGTTTTGGGCTAGAGAGCTTGTAGGTACATGATTATCTATTCCATTAGTTTCTTCAATAGCCAACCTTAAAAAAACAGATGCCTTACTTCAATGAGTTAAATGTAATTAAAGAACTTTTTATCACAAAAGTTAAGATTTACAAAGTTCTTAACATCAAAGCAAACTTAATCTACAATGGCCAAACACAATTGCCTATATCCACAATTATTCACTGACACTGGCTGGGGGTGAGACCCCCCCTAAATCTGACACCAGAACCAAAAGGTAAAGCAGCAAAACAACAGAGATGGGGTTGGAGAAGACAGCCTCCAATGAGAAAGCATGGAAAAACCACAAATAAAAATAGACTGACTGCCCAAAGCAAACTTAAGACTGAAAACCTACCATCAAGGCTCCCCTGGTTCCAAGAAAACAGTCCTTCACCCAATGAAAGAAAACTACCACAGGAAAGAAAGAGACTAAAGGACTTAACCCAGACTAGCAAACAAAAAAGAGTGGGGTGTGAGAGAATGGAGGGGGCACCTGAGGGAGGGTGGTGGGGGAGATATCCCAAAAACCATTTACTGAGAATTAAAAATAGAGAATTAAATTACTAGAGAATTAAAAATAAAAAATTAAACAAATAAAACATCAAAGCAAAGTGACAGTTACAGAGAGTAATGAACAAGGATATGGTGTTTATTATATTAAAGTTAAAAATACTCTTCGAGGAGTAATGGATTTTAAAAATCCATTTTCATAAAAATGAATGAAAATTGACATGTTATACATGGAACCTTATGCTAAGTAAAAGATGTCAGTTGCAAAAGATCATAAATTATATGATAATATTTAAATGCATTGTTCTAAATAGGCAAATCTACTGAGACAGAAAAAGGATCAGTGGCTGCAGATGCTAAGGCAGTGGAATTAGACTACTCAGAGGCAGAATTACTTTTTGAGGGTGATGAGAACATTCTGAAATTAAATTATGGTGATTACACAACTGTGTGATTATACTGAACACCACTGAAATGTATTCTTTAAAAGGGTGAATTTTATGGTAGGTACAGTAGTATGTCTTAATAAAACTATTTTTTTTAAACAACTTTTGCAAGTAATGACATATCTAGAGATAAGCTTTTAAGTTCTGCAAAATCTGAATTATGGTTGAAAGTTAAAAACTTTACATTTGGAAAATGTGACAATATTTTGCCACAAATACTAAAAAACAAATATTCTACCTGGTAGTTGTCCTTGCAGAAGGTTCTCCATTTTCATGTAAGGCATCACCATTTTGCTGTATTTCTACTGAACAAAGAAAAAGATAAAGAAACTAGGTTTTTGTAATACTTTCTCACTTTATTTTTCCTTCAAATTTAAAAAAATATATAAAGTTAGCTTACTAGCTGGAGATGAGCTACAATTTGTTACATTTTCTTGTTCAATCACTAATCCATCAAGCACAACTGTTAATTCACCAGTTTGTACTATGCCATTCTTATTTTCCATGGAGAGCTTTAATTGTTCTTTCACTTTTTCCACTAGAAAAAAAAAATCCCAAATTTAAAAGTTTTTGCCATATACAAAAATATTTTGGTAATTAAAATTACATATCAAGAATCATTCTTACTCAGTATTTGGTGAAACCTGAAATTGAATTACTGTCTTTTTGTTATAGGTTCTTACCCACCTACTCCAAGTTCATATATTGCAATCTTAATCCCTGGTAATTTAGAAGGTGACTCTATTTGATATTTAAGAGTTAATAGATTTTTCAAATATATACACACACACACACATTTATATCTCTATTACATCATTGTCTGTTCTAGGGTTCTCCCACCACCCACCCATCACCCATGAACCCTCTTTATCTCTTATGCCCTTTCCCTCCCCTAACTCAATTCTCCTTCCCCTCTCTTACTCTATACTTCAATTCTGTTGGCAGTTTTACATTATTCTTGTCCATTTGTTTTCCCTGTGCCCTTCATACAAGTGAGACCACCCCGCATTTCTCTTTTACTTTCTGGCTTATTTTCACTAACATGATTCCTTCTATCTTCAACCATGTTGCTGCGAATGCCATAAGCTTTTCTTCTTTGATTGATGAATAATATTCCACTGTGTAGATATACCACACCTTTTTTAGCCATTCGTCGGTTTTGGTTGTTTCCATATCCTGGCAATTGCATATAGTGCTGCGACAAACATTCAGGTATATATGTTTTTAATGAGTGTTTTTGTATCCTTTGGGTGAGGTAATTAAATTTAAATTACATAATTAAGGAGGTCCTAATGCAACAGGACTGGTGTTCTCATATGAAGAAATTTGGATAGAGACATAAACAGAGGTAAGACCATGTAAAGATGCAAAGAGAAGATGGCTATTTACAAAGCCAGGAGTAGGCCTCAGAAGATATCAACCCTGCTAACACCTTGATCTCTGATTTCTAGTGCCTAAATTGTGAGAAAATACATTTCTGTTGTTTGAGTCACCGATTCTGTAGTTTGTTTAGAATGACAGTTCTGGCAAACTAATCTACCTATCACTTAACACCACAAAAATTTACTGACTTAGTATGTACAGGAAGCTACTACGATAATTTCTGAAGCAATAAAGTTTACAAATGTATGACAGTTTATAACATTCCATTTTTCATCTGAACAAATTCTGTTCTATTAAATCAAAAGAGAAAATTATGGTTGTACAATATATGAGTTTCACTTCCAAATATAATGACATTATAATCTTCCTACAAACTCATTTTCAAAGAAAAACATTACAATCTTTGTATCGTAGATAATTATAATCTTTACATAAAGATTCAATACAATATAATAACAGAATTAAGAATAATCTAAATGGCAAGGAGTATGGTTTTAAAAAATTACAGTACGTGATAAAATGTCATATAAATACCAAGATCAGCTTTCAAAGAATAACAATGAATTTTATAGGGGACTGCTAATGATTTAACCATAGGAGAATAAGAATATGAAAATAATTATGATCCCAATTGTTATACATGTGGAGAGAATTCACTAAAATGTTAGCAATTACATCTGGTTATGAGCTTAGAAAAAAATATGGGCACTATAAAAGAGATTCTGTGTAAATGCTTAATCTAGTGCAGAGAGTATATAAACAGACAAAACAAAATGTTTACTTCTGAAATTTATGAGTTACATGAGGTATTTCATATTTACATCAATATCTAAAAATCAGAAAAAAAATTCAAAGCCAGCCCCCATCAGACCATACAAAATATCACATGCTTACAAAAATAACTACTTATTTTCTGTTACCAAGATAAAATTCATGAATTCCAACTCCCACAAAAAAATACATTACAGTATAGCAGAGAATCAAACTTTCAAAACTTGAAGAGAATTTTGTTTTTAAAGTCAAAATATATAAACATTAGTATAACTTTAACATTTTCTCGATCTATTAACACTGTCAAAAAATTGCATCAAAAACAGAATTTAAAATTATATGTGGATTGATTCTTTAAAAACAAGAAAAAACTTTTTAAAAAATCAATTCTTTATCTTAAACATTATCAGTTTTAATCCCTAACAGAGCAAGCCTACTTTTAGGAATGAGAACATTTCTTATGAAAAAACATCAACATGACAATTTACATATTTGAACAAAACATTTGTTTGAATGAGTATTAGAAACTGTCCAAATGTCAAACAGTAGATTAATTAAGTAAAATATAGTGTGAGACAACATATGATCCTTCAAATTCATTAACAAGAACTTTAATTTTCTTAATCTTCTTTAGATTACACAGTATTTTAAGAATTTGATAAAAGCAGTAAATTCTTTCCCCCAAATAAACACCAGAATTTTTTCTGATAGGATTACACACTTGAAATTTAGTTTACCATAAGTCTTCTGGGCTTGAAATTTACTGTCATGGAACAAAACAGTAGATGCAAAGAAAAAAAAAAAAAGTGTTTCTGTTTATCAACAAGAAAATGACAAACCCCCACTAGTAGGACTAGTTATATAATAGAACTAATGGTTTGAATACTAGAACTACAGATAATTTCTATAAACCTCTGAGAGTTTCTATATTCTCCACATTTCTATTTACAATGAACTAGAGATACAAGGCAAAAAGAAAATTTAAGACAATCTATTTTTTCAAACAAAATTGTTATTAACAGTAGGTTCAGGTATTGATCCTTTTCAAGTGTTTCAAGTTTATAGTATGTAAACAGTATGTCACTAAAAAAGGGTATCAGGAACAACTTGAGACTGTAAATTTGTAAAATGGAGAAAGGCCATGTCAAGTATTTTCTATGTCATGTAATACCACATATAAAGGCAATCACAGGTAAATAACTAAAGTTCTTTTATAAATATAAAACATTTTTATAAATATATAACATTTTGCTTTTGGACTTCAGGATATTTTCAAAGCATCTAACAAACTTTTAAAAGAAACAACAGCTAAATAAAAAACTTACATTTTCTATTGTGTAGTAACAAAGCTTGTTTCAAATCTACTGTTGCTTTTCCCAATAAAGCATCTGCTCTTAAAGTGTGATGACTCCAAACTTGAAATTCCAATGTAGTCTGTGGGGTTACATTTCTGTAAGGGTAAAATTGTAATAAAAACAGAGGCATATATACCATTATGTTAAATAATAATTCCTATTAAATCATTTATTTCAATAATCTTTAAAAGCCTCTAATACAGTTTGAGGATAAAAAAGTTACTTCACTTAAATTAAAAACAGTATGTTGTATCAAATACATTAGTCTTTAATAGCTAAATAAGAATTTTTCTAATTAGCAAGCCAAAACACCAGCAATACATCAAGAGTTAGATTTCACAATGAAACTTTCTATTTGAACAAATTTCTAATGATTTAAAATAATTTATGTCATGTTATAATACATGAATTTATAACCAGATAGGGAAAAACTGCTAAAATTAAGGGTGAAGACTTTTCCTTTTTTTTGTATAAGAAAGTACAAGGAGAAAACAAGGCTACATAGAAAAAAAATGCAATGTACAAAAAGCAAAAAAGCAAGATCATACCTCTACTCTAAAGAAAATGAAACCAATTTTTTTACATCATCTAGTCATACTGGAAAATAAGAATTTTGACTTTGAAATCCTGTAAAATAATTTTTTTTAATTCCAAGAAGCGCTCTCCCTTGGACGATTTTGCATTTTTAACATAAGGTACTTACACAGTTAGCTGTTCATCCCATTTTGGATTAGAAGAACTACTGGATTTTGCTGTCTTTTTAATTTCTCCATCTACGACTACTTCTGTATATATTGCTGTTCCAAACCAGTTCTTTTTCCTTTTTAGTTTGGCACTTGAAACTAACAAAAACATAATAATCACTAGTGAGTATATGTAGTCAAATAAATTTAAAAAATTATATTTTACAAATAAATCCATAAAATGGACCAGTTTTCTTATGTAATTAAAATTATTTTTGCTTACAACAAAAAACAAGCTACAAAAACTATTGACAAAGCCTGAGAACCATTCAAATTCTTTTTTTGAGTTTTGTTTTTTTGGGTTTTTTTTTTGGGGGGGGGGGGTTTGTTTTTTGTTTTTTTTTTTTTGAGACTAGGTCTTGCTATTTTTGCCTGTGGAACCACAGGCTCACGTTGCCAGGGGTACCACAGACTCAAACAACCCCCAGTCTCAACTTCCAAGGTAGCAGCTGGGATTACTTGCTTGCGCCACCATGCCCAGCTATATTTTTTTGGAACTAGGTCTCACTGCATGCCACCGGCAGGACTTGAATTGCTATCCCTGGTCCTGGCCGCAGCTTCTTAGGCTGCTGCTTACAGGAATGCGCCACCATGCCCAGCTTCTTCAGAAGTTTTAATGAAATATAATTTATGTATTTTACCCATTTAAACTATATATAATTTAAGGTTTTAATACATTCACAGAGCTGCATAACCATGACCATTATCAATGTTCAGCATACTCATCACGCTCCAAAAAAAATTCTCAAGCAGATTCTTTCCTCTTTTCTCCCAGTCTTTCCCAAACCTTCTCCCCACAGTTGTAGGTAACTACTAATCTACCAGTGTCTCTCTTGATATGTCTATTCAGGAGACTTCGTATCAATAATTCATAACATATGGGTATTTTTACATATTTTCAAGATTCACCTATGTGGGTAGTATGTGTCAGTATTCCAATCCTTTGACAATATTCCAATGTATGGATACATATATCCAGATATATCCAGATACAGATAAAGATACACACACACACATATTCATCAGTTGATAAGACATTTATTTGGGTTGTTCCCTCAGTTTGGCTATTGTGCATAATACTGTTATAAATATTAGTACACAAGCTTTGTGTGAATATAGATTTCCATGTCTCTTGAGCATGAACCTAGAGTGGAATTACCAGTTCATACTGGAGCCATGTTGAGTAACTGCCAGACTGTTTCCTAATGTGGCTGTAATATTTTACATTCCCACCAGTAGTGCATAAGCATTCCAATTTCTCTATCTTTACAATCATCTGAAGTTAAAACTGAACTGTACCAACCATCAAAAGTGTCTTTAGATTCAACATGCCTAGTAACATCTCTGCCAGGTAGGACTACTCACACCTTGTCATCTAAAATTATGTAACTTGGGCATTATTTTTTTTAAACACTTTACCTGGAAAGTTGGTTTAGTTATACAGTTTTAGATTCCGTATCTAAATGAAATCATGCATTATCTTTCTCTATCAGACTCATTTCATTAAGCACATAGCCTTCAAAGTCTACCTAAGTTGTTGGAAATGGCAGGATTTACCTAGTTTTATCTCCATTTTAATACATCCTTAAATAAACCAAATGAAAACACTAGCATAGGTTTTGAAGGACGTTATTTTAGGCCAAGGGGAAGCTGAGACACCCTCTTCTATCCCAAGGATATGAAGAATACTGTTTTAAAGTAATAAAACAGTTTTGTCCCTTTGGTTTTGTCAGTGATATTTTTATTTAGTCAATGCTTTTAGTTAATTCTTAAAAATCTTATCTCCATGTGCATTCCAACTAACAAGTATGAATTATCTAAAGTTCCCTAGTCAAGGCTCTTTCATGATTTTGCAAATGAGGATCCCTTTCCCTGTAACACTCTCTGCTACTAATCTGAGGTGAACTGATTCCTCCTGAAAGAGCTGAAGTGAATTTTTCTCTATTTCTGTTCTCTTATGTCTACAAGGTTATCTCCAACCACAAGTAGACCAAAGACAACTTTCTCTAAGTTCTCTCTGGATACAGTTAGTAGACGTTTCACCGTTACAAACTAAATCCCTTGACAACTAAGATTTATGTTCTCATATGTAATTCCACTTAACAAATACTTGTTACTGTTGACTAGATGACTAAATGAATGAAAGAAGGCCTGATCCTTCTTCAACTTAATCATTACTTCAGGAACACCTCAATGATGTATATTTCAATATCTAGTAAACCTCTCAACACCAAAGAGGGCACAGAGAATGTACATTCTCTGCATTCAGAGAAGTAAATGTTTACTAATAATTTTAGAAGGCACCTAACTTTAGGGTCTGTTGCAAGAAATTCCATTGTTATGAGTCTAAAAGAAAAGGTACTTATGAACTACATTAACGGAATTAGGTATTACAAAGTTTTATCAGAAAATCATTATTTTAAATTATCACTACATTAACTTACCAGTTACCTGTAATTGAAACCGTCCATTGTGGTTATTACTTGTATCAGACCTTGGTGAAGCAGTGGCCATGTCCCAAAATTCAGCTTAAACCTATAAAAATTTTAATTTCATCATGTATTAGGTAAGAGATTATAATTTTCAATATGATTAAAATTGTTTGAAACAACTGAGAAACCACATGTTATATAAGCTGAACATAATAAGGATAAAATGAAGCCTAATATTTCTACTCATGATCCTAGAAAATGAAGAAAAAGGAGGTTATACCAGAAGAGAGTATGACTGAATGAACAGTATCTAACCACAATACTAAGAAACACAACAATTATAAAAGAGACAGGGTAAACATAAAGAAATTCACATTTTAACATATAGTAGTGAAACTGCAGAACGCTATAACAGAGGAATCAAGTAGCCAGGGAAAAAAGAAATTACATCCAAAGGAAGAAGGTAAAGTAACAACAAAATTCTCAATAGCAACAATGGAAGATAGATTAATCACCTACAAATGACAAGAATAAAAATTATTCAACCATCAAACTCTTCTTGGGATAGCCTGGATGGTAGAAAGACGCTACATAAACTGAAAGAGTTTGCTGCTAGACCTTTACTATAAGAAAATTGAAAGAATGTATTTCATAAAAGAGTAAAATTACCACAGATGGATAATCTAAGATTCAGGAAATGAAAGATGAATGAAGAAACTTGTAAGCACACAATTTAAATGCTCTCTGGTCATAAATTGCAGTATTGTAGGAGAAATACAGTACTGAAATCCAAAAAGCTAAATATTTTTCTTTGAGTCCAGATATTTTCCAAAATACTGGATGTCTTTAAAGATTACTTTCACATCTTAAAATTTTCAAAGGTAAAAAAGAATTATTTGGAAAAATATCACATTTTATGTAGTTTACCTAAGTGAAATCATTGTTCCTTTTGCTGTAAATGTCAGACCATGAAGTGACCTATCTCAATTGGTGATTGATGGTTATTCACATATTTAATAAGGCAATAAGTTTCTGATCTTCCAAACCCCAATGGGTTTTCACATTATAAAAACCACTGTCCAAACAGGCAATCAAAGAACATTACCATATAAAAGAAAACTGATTAGGCCAAGTAAACTGCTGGTAAAGGGGAAAAAAAAACCAAAAAACATTGAATCACATAACAACTAATTAATGGCATTTAAATGAAAACACCATAAAGCATTAGAAGGGAACAAAAACAACAACAACAAATAGGCTCAGACTGGTGGAACAGAGCATGGAAAAGAGCATAGGAATTAATGTTTTAATTCCTTAGACTGTGCAGCAGAGGGATTATGATCCAGTTTAACTGTATCCCCAGAGGAATTTCAGGGTAATAAAAGAATAGAAATAACAAGGTATCATTTTAAAATAGTAGAGCAAAAGAAAATTATGAAAGCAGAATAATCTCTCCCCCATGAAAGGTTATACAAGACAAAAATCACCAGCACTATCAGTAAGCACAAAGAACTCAAATACAAAAATAATCACAATAACTATATATGGACAAACTCGAATGTAAGATAAAAGACACCTACAAAATAAAGATGCTGAGAGGATCGTAATAAAAATATTCATAAGTTCTCAGCAAATATAAACAAGAATGCTGAGCTAAATTATAACAGTACAATGTAAGAGAGAGTGAGAATCTAGCTCCATTTTCTAATTAGACAGTAAAACTCTAAATTTGCATACTTAAAAAGTTGCCTATCTTGGTCTTTCCTATCACCTCACCAACATCATCAAAGAAGAGGACAATGTCTTCCTAATAGACTTTCTACCTGAGAATGTAAACACTCGTGGGAGAAACATTTATGTCCCCAAACCAGAAAGCTGAGTAAGAACAGAGGAGATAATGTTTCAGCCACTTGGCACAGAAATGGTGACAACACATACAGGCACCTCCAGTTAACCATTACATCCTATCCACTGCTCCAAAGGCTGCTTGGGAATTTGATTTCTTGATTTCGAAGCACAGTCATCTTTCCAAATTGTCACCCTACACTGTTTTCCTAAGGAACCCAACTTGTGATGTGATACAAGTCCCCATTACTCATCAGTTCAGCGCATTTAACACGTGAACCCAGCAATCCAGAGAAGTCAAAAGTTTTCATTATACTGAGTTTGAAATTCAGGATTTCCTGACTCAGTGTCCTGAGCCCCAGTGAAGAGTTTCTAGGTACCAGAATCCAGTGGACAGTGTTGATCAAGCATGGGATAAACAGGGATAATTATTCTTTTGGCTGAGATAGAAATCAGGATTCTCACAAAAACAGATTCAAACTGAAGGAAACATCTTGCCACAGACAGATTTGATGACTGTCTGCCTAAAAGAGGTGATAATAGCTTTGAAGGCAAACACTGTAATCATATGGAGGCCAGGGCTGCTACCTGAATGAGGTCGCACAGATTATAATGGAGATTATGACTCCAGTATAAACATTGACAGAAATGTACGTGGTAGTGGGTCTAAGTGGGGTGGATGATTACAGAGGAAATGGGGTCACTATGAAGACCAGTATGACAGACAAGACATTTGGTCATGGAACTCCAAAACAATTATCTTGGGATGATTACAGGTGTGATAACAGAGGTTCCTCCCAAAGATCTAAATCCTCACAATATTCCTAAGGAAGATGACGACTCTTGCTGGCACCTTACAGGCTAACAATGCAGCATCCATGTTTGGAGTAGCAAAGTCTGATAACCCAGCTAAGAGAGAGAAAGATGTAGAAGAGAAATCACAGAAGGAAAAAGTATATACAGCTATCAGTTGGATGAACCAAAAGAGTCTCATTCCAGTCAAACTACAGGGAGAGTCATCTCAGACAAGAACCTCAGTTACATTATGTCAGAAATTAGATCAAGATGCATGAAAGAATAAGAAATCTGGATAGTGAAAGGACTTGGAAAAGTAGAAGACTGTCACACTCCAGATTTTAAACTTCCCAAACTGATGAACTGCTAAAGGTAATGCTAGTCCTTCTATCAAGAGATTATTGGATGAAGCAAAGTGCTAATCTCTGTGTTTGGTCTCAGAACTCAAACATAGCAGTGATCTCTATAAGTGGAGGGAAAAACTTGAATGATATCAAGAGAGAGACTAGTCAGGAATGAGGAAAATAAAGAGCATGAGGGGACTGTCCTAAACAGTCAAAGTGGGAACAACAGCAGGGTCCAAGATGAAGGACTCTTGGAATGAAATAAATCATAAAGTAAATATGACAAAAGGATGAGGACTACAATCTACATCTGAGCCAAAGGAATCTAAGAAATTCAGCCTTTACATTCAGCATTTTAAGTATGCTGCTCTTCCAAAGGAATGAGGAAGATTAAAATGAGGAGGAAGAAGATATACACTCTGTGCTTTCTCTAGTCACTTTATTGTGGGTGATTTTACAGTCCATTCATGGGCTAAAGATCAAAATATTAAAAACAAAGTAGTGAACAAATAGGATTTAGTGACCATTAACAGAATTTTATATCCAAGTATTAGAAAATAATCATTCTTCTGAAGTGTATCCAGGATGTACAAAAAAAAAAAATGAACATACTAGGAGATAATGTAAATCTAAACTTCAATATCATGCTCCCATCACCTAACAAAAATGCAATTAAGTAAAAAAAATCACTAGTGAATTATAAATTCAAAAATACAAATAGAAAAAAAACACTTCTAAGTATCTCAAAGATCAAAAGAAATCAATAAAAAAATTCTTTTAACACTAAGAACTGGATAATAATGAAAATATCACATAAAAAATTCTGTGAGATAAAAGTTACACTTAGAGGCAAATCTATAGACTTAAAGACTTATACTAGGAAAAAGAAGAAAGGCTTAAAATTAAATTATTTATAAGCCAATCTATTAAGTCAGAAAGAGAGTAACAGAGTAAACTCAAAGAAAATAGGAGATAATAAGGAAAACTAATGAAGTGGAAAATAAGTAACAGAAGGAAAGAACAAAGAGTTATTAGAAAACAAATGCCTGGAAAAGCTGATGAAGAGTAAATAAAATAAAGCAGAGCGCCTGAAACAGACCAAGATGTGAGAAGAGACTATGCTACACATGTAGCAAAGATATTAATAGGAAAGGAGGGACAATTAAATGGTTCTGAAATTATCTATATGGAAAGAACAAAATCGGATGTGAAGAGATTAAGAAGGTTCATGGGTGATACGGTGATGGGTAGACAATGACGTTATATTTCTGTATATATATATATGTATATATGTGCAATCAATAAAAATTTTAATTAAAAAAAAGAAACTGAATTTCTACTTCGCTTCACACACAAAACAAACATGAACAGTGATATAGAGAAAAATTTAACACTTTTAAACAAAATTACAGCAGAAAACTAAAGTACTATGACTTCCTAGATTAGAAGCTTTTTTTTTTTTTTTTTTTTTTTTTTTGGAGACTAGGTCTTGCTATTTTTCCCTGTGGAACCGCAGGCTCTCGTTGCCCAGGGTACCACAGACTCAAGCCATCCCCAGCCTCAGCCTCCCAGGTAGCTGGGATTACAGCTATTTTTTTTGGAACTAGGTCTCGCTACGGCCCCCAGGCGGGACACGAACCGCGATCTCTAGCCCTGGCCGCTTCATAGGCTGAAGCTTACAAGCACGAGCCACCATGCCCGGCCTTAGAAGCATTTTTTAAACAAATATATTAATCAATAAAAAGAATATTTTGACTATATGGAATCATGAACTTCTGTTTACCATAAGCCATAATAAAGAATAATAAACAGCAAGCCATGAACTTGAAGATATGTGTCAAAGATAAAAATGACTAAAGATTGATATTAAACTATATGAGAATTTCTATAAAAAGTTTTAAGACCAACACTAGACAACTAGGCAAAAGATCTGAGCAGTTTTGCAGACATAGACACTTATATGGTCAATAAATGTATGAAAACAAGTATAAATTCATTAATCATCAGAGAAATATAAATAAGACCACAAAGATGTTATTTTAAAACTTTTTAGAACGTTAAGTGCAAAAAATTTGACAATACTAAATAATAGTCAAAAATAGTCAAACAGTGGTGGAACTGATAAAGTACTGCTGTAGGTATTTAAATTGATAAGATATAATTAATAGGTGCTTAAATTGGCAAAACTGTTGGAAAATAACTGGCATTATCACATGAAGCTGAACAGCTGCATGTTCTTCAAAGAGGTATTCTAGATGTACACTATAAAACTGTACTTGTGTGCCAAGTATAAGCATTCTTCATGAAAACAGCAACAATAAATAACCAAATGTCTACTGGTGGAAAAAGGTTCAATGAATTAGGTCAACTCACATAATGGAGCTTTATATGGCATGAGAATGAATAACTATAGCTGTAGCAACATGAATGGGCATTAGAAACATAACAGTAAATGGGGGGAAAAGACAAATAATACTTCTGAGTATTAGCATCAGTCCCACCTCCAAGATTTAACATTACAAGTGAGGTCATCAAGAAATGCTTCTAATTCTTAATAGCAAAGAAGAAAGACAAAAGTATTTTGCTGGTTATCATGAGCTCAACTTTTGCCAGGCATTTCCTCTGAAAATGTCATGATAGCATAGTTGAAAAAAGAACTCCAGAAACATGGAGGCATTGTGGATAGAGTCTCAAAGATTATACAATTAACACACAAAACTCAATGAAGAACTGCTGATGCCCAAAGGGCAAATGACAATTTGTTCTTCTTTGGAGAAGTAGGCTAGAAATCTAGCTTAGCTTAACATATTTCTGCACAAACTAAAGAAACTACTGTGTGGAAATGCTTCTGCTATATTTCTATGCACAAAAAAAGCTACAAAAGGGGCATTAGGATACATTACAGGATAACTCACATGACAGCATAACCCATACAATACAAAAACAAATCTCCCCAATTTTTTTTCTTTCGTAAATTTAAATTCTAAACTTCTTCTATGTATTATTTTATAATGTTTGAATATTTTCTCTGAAATAATAATGATTTGTGAATTAGATTTCCTCCACAATAAAATGTCATTTGTGCAACCTTTAAAAAGTCTACAAATGGAACAATTATGAAACTCAAATATATTTGTGGTAAAACTGTTAAAAATGAGATAAACAAACATTCAGAACATCAGTTAATTCAGGGGATAGGGAAAGATAGAAATATAGACTTGCAGAAGTACTCACAGATAGCTCTTTAACTGTTGGTACTGACCTATTTTCTTTCTCTTTTAATTGAAGATTGCACTATAACATGATAAAAATTTCAGGTGTTCATCACTGGAAATCAACATGTGTATATACTATTTTTAGGTACTGACCTATTCTTAATTACTTTCTTATGTTACATATAATCTGGGGCATTCAAACTACACAATTTTTTTAAAACTTGAAGAATAAATGGAAGAAAGTAGATACAGGAAAAGTGTAGATCACTAATTTGTCAAGAGTAATGGTAAGGGAGTCTGTCTGTAAGCTGAGGTGAAAGAAGACAATCCTTTCCCAAAGATAGTATGTTATTAATTCTCAAAAAAAAAGACACTTCTTATTCTGAACAGTAAATGATAGGTCCAAGGAGAGGTGCATATATGAATTCACTTGGAGACTGATTAAAAGAAAATCAAGGTACTTTATCAGTGAATTAGAAAGATAATCCATGAGAAAAAAAGGAGAAAAACATAGGATTAGTTATTTGAGAAAAATATTAAAAGTTTAAAACACTATGGAAACTGTAAACAGTACCAAGTACGTAAACAATTATTCACTTGTGTTTAAAGTTTATAACCATCTTTCTCATGACATTACTATACAGGTATAACTGACTACCAATGTGTATGGAGTTTGTGAAGCACGTTAGTTTAAAAAAAGAAGTAATCACTTACTATGTACCAGGAACTGTGCTAGACACTGGGAATATACAGGTGAGTGAGACACGATTCCTTCTTTCAAGGAGCTCATAGTCCAGTGAGGCAACAAACTGTAAACAAATAAATGGCTTTCAGTATGACAGCTACAAAATCTGATACAACATGTAAAGCTGTACATCAGGAGTCCATAAGAGAAAGTGGGTAATCCAACCTCAGACAGAAGATTCAGAGAGATCTAGGCCTTGAAGCGTAATTCTCCAAGACAGTATTAGAGAGTGTGGAACATTCAAAAAACTGTTGGCACCGCTAGAAAATGGAATATAAAGATAGCGTAAAGTGATGACACTAGTTTTATAAGATCCCAGAGAATAGTTTATATGGTATCTTAAATATATGAGGCATAACAGTGTAGAGTTTATCCCAAAGGTAACAAACACTGGAAGCTTTCAATAATGATAACTGCATTTTAGAATAATAAATAATAATAACTTTAGCAGCAATGAGATTAGATTTAAAAGAATGAGTTTATCTGAACACAAAGCACTAACAGTGTGAAAGACAAAACTCAGTATATGTGTAAGATCTTGACCAGAGAATGAAGGGAAAGTTGAGGGTTTGGAAAGAAGAGGGACAAATTATGAGAGAAAATAGAGTACAATGTTTCAGGAAATCAACTCCACAGTCAAGAGTATTTGGCTTTCATTTCCAATTTTGCTGCATGACAATAGAGCATTCAATGGGGGGGGGAGGGTTGCATTGTGACCCACTCAGGTAGATTAAAGATTAAGGCCATAAATTCTGCTCAGGGGGATAGCTAATTAATTGCAAACTGATTATGTTCTGTTCAAGTTTAAAAACACCACCTAAATAGTGAAGAGCTATATATGGGTTCATAAGTTTTCAACTATGAAGAAAAGGAATGTGGACAATAAACTACATTTCCATTCCTCTATGGTTCTAACCTAAGAAATTATCACTTAACTCCGCCTTATATTTTGGAAGAGCAGATCCTCGAAAGGACATCCATCAGCTGATGGTAGGTCTCCTCCCTTGGGGCTTTGTTGTGGGGCCACTGCCATTAGATAAGCCTCTTCTTTTTTTTTATTTTTTTTGAGTCTAGGTCTTGCTATTTTTGCCCGTGGAGCCGCAGGCTACTGTTGCCCGCGGTACCACAGACTCAAGCAATCCCCTGCTTCAGCTTCCCATGTAGCCGGGATTACAGGCGTGTGCCACCAAACCCAGCTATTTGGGGCTAGGTCTCGCTGTGTTGTCCCGAGCAGGACTCAGACCACGGTCCCTAGCCCCGGCTGCTTCTCAGGCTGATGATTACAAGCACCAGCCACCATGCCCGGCTTTCCGTGGTATCTTCCCTCTAAACAAAGAGGGTGTGCAGTGCCCTTATTGACAGGTTCTCTGTGCCAAGCTAAAGACCTGAAACATGACTGAAGGAGCAACAAAACATAGCACAAACTGCGGAGAAGAGATCCACCAAGACCAAAGTTGCTCCAAAAGCAGTACAGGAATGATAAACAGCAAGTTCTACCAAGTCCAGGGAAATCGCACCCTCACCAAGGACGAGGAAATGAATCAAAGGGAAAAAAATAAAAAGACTAAAGAACCAAACAAGGACAAGCAGCAAAAAGAAAGGAGGCAAAGAGACCAGGGGAGATGTGGTGTGTGTGTGTGTGGGGGGGGGTATTCTCATGGGGATTAGCAGTTACAATCATATATTGTAAAATATGCAAAAATAAAAATTTAAAAAAAATCACTTAGAAGAAATATCTGACTTACCTACTTCAAGATGCCATTCTAAACTCAAAAAAAATTTTAAAACAAATAGGGTTCATTTTGCAAATTATACACAGCATTAAGGCTTAGAAAAGTCAGAGAAACATGCCACTGAGAAATAATGTTACATATCCATATGCCCAGAATAATTAAAAAACATACTGCCTGACTAATCTGTAAAGTGGGTATGGTAAAGACACAAAAATGGTAGAAGACAAAGCAAGAGCTTCAATACTGAGTCTAGTTTTGAAGATTATGTTAACACAAAGGAAATAAGCCAGTAGCAAGATGTTATTTTACCAGGTGCTAGAGAAGTTTAGTCCACTTACTGTACAAACTAAGCCTTAATGCCATGTATAATTTGCAAAATAATCTCTACTGTACTTTCCTACGGATCCAAAGATATTTCCAAGTTCTCGATTCGCTTCTTAACCTGTTGCCCCCATGTGATGCCATCATCATCATCATCACTCTGCAGTTTTTATATCTGTGCCAACAACTCACTGCACATATAGTTTGGTACCTCCATTTCATTCACTAGCATGGATAAAACCCTTCCTGACCTTGAAGGGTTCTACGTGACCAACAATCAGTTATTTCTACCACTGCACTCTCCCTTTAGAATCTGTACACTTAACTCAGGGCTTTCAGTCTCTGTGGCTCTCCTACATCCTAGTGGCACCTAGTGACAATATCATTATTTATGTTTGCATAGCACTTTATGTTTTCAAATTTTCAAAACCATCATTTCACAATAGTCTAAGTACAATAATTTCTAAATTTCCATTAACATTTTTAATTTCCATTCTATATCCCACTGACTGCTTTCCAGATTTCTTAGTCAATGGCCTTTTCTCTGCTTGCAAATATTCTAGGTGCTAAGGTCTCAATGTATATTTTGAACTGTTTGGGGAAAAAAGCAGTTTATTTCTTAAAAAATTTTCTTGTCTGCACTAACCTTTCTATATAAATAGCACTAATTAACCCTATTAAATACAGGCACAGGAGAGTTACCCCCTTGAAAATCTACAAGTGCCAATGGGTGAGAAAATAATGCTTTAAAATGGTGCTATTCCAGTGATGTGAAGAGTCCTTGCAGTATTTACGAGACAGGATAAATAAAGACAGATATGCATAGTTATACATCCATATCTTACTATAGTCCGGGTGTTTATCTTAACCTAAAAAATGCCTAACTAAACATAGGATCTAATAATCTCATCTTCCTTTCCTCCATCTGTCTATTTTCAGTCAATTCCAAAATCCCGCTTAGTGCACAACATATGGCACTTTATAGGAGGATCAGAACAAGCATCTTTTCTAAATGAAAAAATGATATTTATTTCAAAATGCCAAATTTCCTAAGTTAGGATTAATACCCAACTTATTCATCCTCACCCAATTTCAGATATTCAAGCAAGATATAAATATACTTTTTCCCTTAAGTATATAGGTTCTATTTTCACTTTTTCAGATCTATCTCAAAACTCCCCTTTCATAAATGTAATTATGTATTCCCCTCCTATTTTTTTTTACCTATCTCACTTTTTTCATACAACAAATTTACATTTCACTATTTTAAAGTGTTACACCTCTCAAACAATTGTACAGAAAATCTCTGCTTTATTATGTAAATATCTAAAAACCTGCCTTATTTATGTATATAAACATAAACATTTATACACATATATTAGGTATATGTAAAACATATATGACACTAAAAGTTAATAACTAAAAGAAAACCTTGTATTAAAATGTAACATATATCACAACTTTGTTTTCTAAGCAATAAATCTTGATCCATCTCTAATAGTCCCTTTTAAAGTCAAGTAAAACCATCTCCAACCTATATGAATTCCTTATGCTCAAAATTACTGTGCCCAAACTACTGAAACCATCAGTTATATAATTAATACAAATTCCTTTCCCTCCATTAAATCAACAAACTTACATTGTTACACTATACTCTTGCTGTGGTAGTCAAAAACCTTGCTGAATTCAACCTTATGCCTCCTTAAATTATCATGGCACACATCCTTACAGGCTTTTAACCTCTACCCATTCATCTTCTGTCACTTCTCACTGCTCTTCAGATAAAATTCACTTTGTTCACAGAAATCCAAATCCAACAGCCAGCCAAAATAACTCAATTTTCTTTGTCTTTCCATTCTAGTTAACTCTAGTAACCAGATCAACAAACTCTTGATTTTTAGGTATCTTTAAATTCCGTCTACACTTCCTTGCCTTCTAAACAGTCTTGTATTATCCTTGTCATACACAGAATATAATCAGAACAAGTTGTTTCTCTTGTCAAGGTACTTGTACCAACCAATGAGAATTACCACCACTCCCCCTTTCAAACAAATACTTTAATATAAACTTTGGAACAACAAAGTTAATAGTGTCTTCTTGTTGAAAAAGAATGAAATTTCTTCTCAAAAAAGTTACAAACAATAATAGTTTATGAACAGAAGGCTAGCGGCTAGGTTTAGCAGTAACCACCATACACCAAATCCAGATTATTAAAATAATTAAATTATTTTATAAAGGCCAACCCAGATTATTAAAATAATTTAAATTATCAAATTATTAAAATAATCAATTAGAGCTTAGAAATCCTTTTAAATGACATTTACTACAAACTTAATATAAAACATAAGTAAACCAATCCCAATTAAACCCTGTTAACAACTAAACTTTCACCTACAGAAGACTTTGTCTGGTTGATGGACAAGTATTTCTAATGGGGGTGGGGAGAGACTAACAATTGAAAATTTGCCTGTCTATTTTAATCTGTATTTGAATTTATGCTTCTAACCTAATAACACAACTGTTATTCTGCAGCCACACCTCCCTAGATTGAAGTCCTGGCTCCACCTGAGTATGTTCAACTCCTAGCAAGTTCATTTACCTCACAGTCCCTCTATTTTTATATCTACAAAATAAGAAAGACAATGGGTCTTCTTTGTAGGATTACTGAATTGAAAGCACTAACATACACACACACATTAAAAAAAACCTAGCATACAACAAATGTTTAACAAATAAATTACAAGACCTTGAACAAGTAATTTACCATCTTTAAGGTGCAGATTCAGATGTCTTAGGTGAAATCAATATTATAAGCATTTTGTGAATTACAAAGTGCTATGTAAATACTAAATTATTAAAAGCATGAGAAAAGTATTGGCTATCGGGCAATGAAAAAGTATAGAAAAGTATACACAGAGCTATGTTTTTATCTGCTTTTTTGGGCTGCAATTTCTAATTTTTCTGAATAGGACTGAAGTTGTTAGCCTTCTAAAACTTAATACTTAACTTGAAATTTCTGATGTAGAATGTTACAAAAACACACTATATTCAATTCATTGTGACACTCAAGGGAGTAATAATAGACTATCATGCAGCCACAGAATGAAATGCAGTCATTTTCAACAAAATGTCGGGATTGACAGAATTAAATGTAAAGTCAGAATGATAAAAACAAATAATGGATATTTACATTGCAGATGATTCAATAATGTAAATAAAGCACTTTTAAAAAACAGTGAACATCAATAAACACCACAAGAGATTTGAAGTTAAGCGGGAAGGGCACATGGAAATATCAGGAATGGTGGTTGAGCCAAAAAAAAAGAAAAAAAGAAAAAAAGAAAATCCTACCCTATATTTAGTTTTTGAAAATGAAGTATATCTTTCTAGCTCCAAAGTCAGTGAATACCTGTATCACTTTCATCTAAGATACTCGCCTTCCCTACACCCTCTTTAAATATACCTTATTTAGTTTTTTCTTTAACTACCAATAAAGAGTAAGATGCAAGAGCAATAATAACTCTTTGAATTGACTTTTTAAAAGAATTGTCAACCTTCTCATCTACCACTTATTCTGCTGCCCATGCAATTGGTTACTGCTCCACAACACTACTGAAATAGCCCCTCTTCTTCCATAACCAAATAATGGCTACCTTATACGGGACTTCTTTGCACCATCAGACAATGGTTCAACTACTCAGTAAACATTAACTGGGTCTCCATGTTATCCCTATGAAATCTCTACCCAAGACTAATCTAATCTTTCCAGTAAAAATCAGTTTTTCATGGGGGAACACAGTGCTCCTCAACAATCAAGCAAACTAGGTAGCAGGCATTTCTCTCAGTAATTCTGAATTAAGTCATGTCTGAATTTAGCATATACACACCAGATGTGTTTTCAGGAATGTGTCAAACACTAGAAATAAATGATCAATATAGACAGGGAATATAGAAGCAGTTTGACTCAGGGAGGAATGTAGAGAGAAAAAAAATAAAAGAAATGAAATTATTAAGGTAGCAAGAAGCTGTACAATGAAGAAAGTCAGAGAACCACTGAAATTAAAACAAGAAGGAATATACTTATATTTTAGAAAAAACATTCTAACAGTATTGTGAGGGTAGCCTGAAAGTAGGCAAATCTGTAAATAGTGGGAACAGAGCGAGAAGCAGAGATATTAAGGACTGGAATCTAGAATAATTGATGGTTTAATTAATTAATAAAAGATTACTTCTCACCATCTCCAATACAAGTATCTTCTCCCAACTCCCATAGTTTCTCATCAAAACTACAAAAACATATGATCTCCCTGCTCCACTCTTCATTCCCATCCAATATCCACCCTTCATCTAGTAAAGTAACCTCTCCAAAAGAGGATACATCACAACAACTCTATTTCACATTCCAATAATCTCTCATTTTAAAGGCAATCCAATTTTGTAAATAGCCTCATATGATTGGTTATCCCCACTTTTCCCTCTTCCTGGCATCTCCACGATGCCCAACCTAACTACAGAGGGATCTCTGAATTCACTGCTTCATCTGATAGTCTGCTTTCTCAGTCTTAGGGATTCAACCAGTAAGGTGGTACCCTCTGGGTATCTTCATTAACATTGCTGATGCACTGGTAAACTAGGAAATGGATTGCCATTAACATAGCTGATACATACATTTGACAAAGAGCTACTCTCCTGTTGCTTTAGGTGTGTAAATTTCAAAAAGAACTGGTTTATCTTGCCTTTAACATAGCTAATTGACAGGACTTCCTCCTAAGTCTGTCTTGGCATCAGGACTTAGGAGGAGGGGGAAGGATATAAATAATAGTTTAGAACAAAAGAGATCAGTCATTAGGAATTTAGTCATTTGGGGGCATTTTGGGGTCTGCATTCTGGGGTAGAAGAACACTAAGTCCAGGCCATGTGGCCGAGGTGGGTGGCCCAGCCAGGGGCCCAAATCTGTGGACTCATGGCTTTAGTATGTTTAAGCCCAGGGTGTGTTCTAAAGTGAGCCTAAGGATTCTGGAGCCACCACTAGGAGGCCTGAGATCAATCTGCTATATTGGTTCCTGTACTTCTGAGTTTCTTTTTATTGCCTAAAATAAAGAAGGCACTGCAAGGAGAAGAAAGCATCATGCCTTCGACTACATGCTTAGAGAAAGCTGGAGCATGCCAAGAAGAGTAAGAATTCCCTGATTTGTAATACATGTTGCTGTGATTGGACATGTGGCCCAGGTGATTAGACTTTGGACAAAGGTGGGGTAACTGGGTTTTATGTTTTATCCTGTTAAAATGTTTAGACAATGGTGGGGCAATTGAGATTTTTACATGTTTAATTTTGTAGCAAATAATTAGGATATCAACTTTGTTAAAAATAAATAATCTGCATACTTTAAGAGTCTATTCTGGCTTTGAAATTATATAAGATACTACAGATACTAGTTAAGAACCCACAGTGTTGGATACTGTAGAAGGTACACTGAGGCCAAGCAGCTAGCTAGAGTTTCTGATTTTATCTCTGCAGCCTGGGGCGGCTGCTGGGGGGTAAGAGTGGGGGGGGGGGGGGGGGGGGGGGGGGGGGGCAAGGCTGGAGGGAGTTGTAGGCAGGCATGAATTTTGAATAACAAAAGTTGCTAGCTTGTGGGAGCCTAAAACTTAGTAAAGGTCTCTGCCTGGTCTGTATTAGACTGTAAGGCTTGACTCTGGTTTATTAAACCCAAAAGGATTTTAAGTTAAAAAGTTAAAGTGCCTGCCTCTCTTGCCCTATATCAAACCTAACATGATTCCTTCAGAAAGAATTCCCAGTCAGTTCAAGCAAAGCAAGATGATGCTCATTTCTTACATTCTCTACCACAACTTCACCTATTTTATGTTCCCTAATAATTCTCAATTATCTGTGCTTGTTTATTCTGTCCTCTCACTTCTATCAGCCTCCCCCTTCTCCATTCTCAAGATAAGAACCTTGAGAACTATCTTATTTATCATTTTGCCAGAACACAAACTAGTGCATGGTACACACAAGGGTCGTAATAATTACTGACTGGATGATAAAAAGCTCAGAATACATGCTTAGATTTAGAGGGATGAATGGCATCCAATAAGTAGAGTTCAAGACTGAACTGAACTCTTGATGCCAACTCTGTTGTAACAGATACTGTTCATGTACATGAAAGGCCTGCTGTACCCAATTAGTAAAAGGACAAACACCAAAACTGAAAGTCAGAACTACTGACTAGCTTATGATTACTTGATTAAAAAGTCTATACAGAACATTGAAGGAAAATAAAAGAAAACAAAGAATTTCAAGGAAAGAAAGACTAATCCCAAATACCCAAGTAAGATCAGTAAAAATAAAATTGTTTACTGGACAATAGGCATGTTTCCAGACCCTCAGTATGTTTCCAGACCCTCAGTACAAGCAATTTTAAAGGAGTGGTATGACCACAAGTCAAGTGGCTTAAGACAAAGTAATAAGAAGTCAGAAACCATTATTCTGGCTGTAAGGGAAAAGAGAAATACAGGTTTAAAGGGAGGTGTTTGTAAATTTGTTTTTAAAGACAGAACAATTTATAGGCAGGAAGAAGCTAAGAAGAAACAATGCTTACTACAGCAAGGTCTCTTAGAAGACAAGACTGCCATAGACAGAAATAGCTCTAACACAAGACTAGAAACAGAAACAATAGGTGTGAATGCAGATTACCTCTAAAACTGTCTGGAAAGAAAGTTAAGGTTTTCCTATCAAATTCTTCAGTGAAGGAGGCAGTCTTTGAGTCCCTGGGAATACAATGGTGAAAAATAGTAAGATAAACCATTTTAACAGGGATATAGCCAAACATGACAGTCAAGACAGGTAGAGCAAAAACATTGTCCAATATCTAGTGGGACTTCCTACATATTATTGCAACCACTCTTCTAATTTCTAACCATCGTTCATGATTCACATAAAGTGCCACTGTTCCAATTTTGAACTAGTTAGCTAATATGCTTCATAGCACTGTAACCATGTTTCCTTGTCTCCACAACTCTAAATTTCTTTATTACACTATTCTTCTTTACCATTCAGTCCCTGGGCCAGTGCTAAAGCTAAACGAGGATCTATTATTAATAAACCATTTAACCCTGTAGAATTGGTTAAGGTGGTATTTACCTACACAGCATAGAACTGAAACCTTAAAGAAGTGATGCGGTCACCTACCCTCCACCTGATCCCCCACCCCCATGCCACTAACATAGCTGATACATACATTTGATAAAGAGCTACTCTCTTGTTGCTATAGATTTGCAAATCTCAAAGAAAACTGGTTTAGTCTTACTGCCTCCTGATTCTTCTTGGTGAGAATACTTGGCAAGAAGTAGATAAATACAGGTTGAGAAAAAAGAGCAGAATTCAGCCATTTTGATTAGGGGTTTTGGAAAGAAGGATATGAGAGTCATGTGAGTTTGACCATTTGCCAAGGCCTGAGGCCCGCAGACTTTAGCCAGGTGAAGCTAGTAGCACGTGTGTTAAAGGAAGCTGAGGAGTTTGGAGATTTGAACTCCAAGTTGGAGTTTGTCTTACTGAGTTTGATTCAAATGTATCCAGAGGTCACTAGTCCTGAATAAATGAACTTTGCTGGTTCCTGTACTTTGGAGTTTCTTTCTGTCTAAAGTGATGAGGACACGACAAGGAGAAGACACATCATGCCTTCGACTACATGCTCAGAGGCAAGAAGTGGAAGTTGCAACATGTACTACCATGACTGGACATGTGGCCAAGGTGATTAAAGATATTAAAGGACAAAGACTTGGACAATGGGTTTTTATATTTATCTTTATATTTATCTTGCTATAAATATATTTAAAAAATTACTTTGTTGGAAATAAATCAGTCTGCACTTTATAAAAGAATCTTGTTCTGGCTTGGAATTTTAGTGAAATGGCTGCAGGTGGCAAAAGGACCCAACACAGGTTAAATGGCAAATAAGAGGAGTGTGTGTCACCCCCCTCCCCCACCCCCTGTCCTCCCCCCCATGTCCTCCCCTTCCTTGGTTCAGGAGAGAGAGAGAGAACCAAGAAAAGCTGCTGGCAAGCAGCAGGGGATTTTGAATAACAAAAAGTGACTGGTCTGAGAAGGCATCTGCCCTGGACAGGTTAAACTTGAGCCTGCTTTTAGAGAGAAGCTGGGAAAAAAGGATTATTAAGTTATAGAAAATACTTAGAGTCTCAATCCCCTACCCAATTTTACACATAACAGTTACAGAGTCTCTCTCTAACACCTGATTTCAGCAACTCTATACAAGTGGAACTAAATGACCTTTTTCTTTTTTTATTTATATGTATATATATTTCACATCATTGTGATCCCTGGGGGTCCCCTACCACCTCCCCTCCCTGGCCACTCCAGCTGGTCCCCTCCCGCAGTTGTGTACTTGTTGTCCCACTAATTCCTAGCTCCATGTCCATTTTACCTGTATGATTTTATTCTCTTAGTCTACAATAAATGCAAAATGCTCACACAAAAGTAATGAGTAAAGTAAAAGCTCATTTGAGTTATTACACATTCAAACAGCAAAAAGTATACAAACAAGAGAAAAACTCATTAAACTGGGATACCCTCTCAATGCTATATTTTCAAAATATAGTAGTATGCTAATCCCCAATTATGTATCAAGTGAACTCTCAAAGGTTGTAGTTTGGGGGAGGTTGGAAGGTAGAGGTAGAGGGGATGATGACTGCTTAAACATAAATTCTCTCAGATATTGTTATAAGTGGTGTATTAATCCAACTATGTCTGAGACACTAAAGTCTACCAGACCTTAACAGCCAAACCCCTTGAAATGTACAACCTCGCTTCACAGAGATGTTTCAGGTTTTCCACAAATACTTATGTACAGATGCACTGCTCCTTCAAAAATCTCAAAATAAATTGCTGAAACTAAGCACAAGTACTGACAGCACTTTGTATGGTGCCTGGCTCATAATCATAGCAAAAATTCAATAAATTAATGTTATTTTTATCCAGAATCCCTGATTTCAAACTGCTGTGCTTGTTCAAGCTTTTTTCTCACTACATACGAGACTGTAAATTCTGAGTCTGACAAACTCTCACCATTCTATCTACCTTGCCTCCCTGAGGGAGGGCACAAATACATATTTGCTAATGAAGGTTTTTAATGTCAACTGGATCTCAAAAACAACTAAGTGTACAAAGGCTTTTAAAAATAAATGGCCTTAGGTTTTAGGTGCTCTTTTAAATGAACTATAGTGCTTCTCAAATTGATTTTTGTTCCTTTAAAACTATCAATCAAAATTAAAAAAGGGTGTGTAAGTGCAGGCAGAAATTTCTCCCCCAAGAATCACCAGCCTAGAAAACAGTTTAAAACAATAAACAGCCTTATTAAATGGCTGTGTAAGAGAAGATATTTACATTTATCTGGGCTTTAGAAATCATATTAAATAAGCAATGGAGCACAGGGCATAGAGATTGATTAGTTTCAGATTACTTGACTAAAAATACTGCACTTTTGTGAAAATGTGAACAGCAATCACCCACAATTACACTGACTTAATTCACAATCATTTTCATTTTTATATCATACTTTCCTCAATTACACTACACATATTTTTAAAATTTGCAATCCTAATGTACAAATTACTTCATCTTCTGCTCTCAACTACCCCCTTTAACTGCCAATTAAAAACTTGACTGAGTCCTTAGTATCAGTGAAGTATTCAGCTTATACTTACAGCTATTAAAATTTAACTTTGGCAATAATATTCTAGAAGGCCACAAGATGGTGATGTTGTTCCATAAATGCAACTTCAAAAAACTAATGCATGATATTAACTTCCAAAAACTTCCATTTCCAAGTAAGGGATATAAAAAAACACATCATTAGTGAGAAAGGAACTATATTCATGAAATTTAGCAGAAATCATTCCAATCTTTAAGTTAAAAGTTATGGTTCTTAAAAACAAAATATAAACAGGATTCTGCCACTATTACTATCTTTCATTACACTCATCTTTCTTTTTCAGGTAATAATTTTAAAAGGAAGTATATTTTTACTTAACATGTATTAAATTTATATTTCCTATTCTAGTTTAGAGAAATGATTACTATTTGTTTTAAAACAGCGGATATCAAAATTTATTTATGTAAACAAGAGAACTACACCAAAATAGCATCACTACTAGAGCTTTTTCGAGTTTGTTGTAATTTCTCAAATTCTTAAAGTATGCAACATTACATTTACAATGACAAAATGCCAAATTTCAAGCAAAAATTTTTTCCAGTCATTTCTCTGCATGCTTTAGTAGGTATTAGTAGAAAACCAGATTCCCATAACTATATTGTACATGTCAATTAACAAAGTAAAATTAAAAAAACACTGAGAATCTTAAAACTTGGATTCTAATCTTACAGAATCAACTTAAGTCAACTTAAAAAAAAAAAGGCTGCGTAAGTATTTCCTAGACAAAAGAAAAAGATGATGAAGCATAACCAGCTGGGACCACTTGCAACTGTCTAAAGTGACACAACACAGCCAGTCTTACCTGAAAACTGAATCAGGTCTACAACTGTAAAAATGGTAATTAACAGTGACCAATTATTAGGCTTCTATTATTTGTTTTATTACCAGGGGAAAAAAGCATCTCTAATGTTATCATTTACTATACTTCAGTTATTCTTATTAACAGATGTCGAAAATCAGCTTTCAGGAATTCAAGAAAATTGCCTTGGGCCACAGAACTATTGAAAGTTGGCATTTTGGATCCAGATTTTTAGGTTGAAAGTCAGTGTTCTTTTCAGTGTTACTGTATTATACAAAACCTGTATAAGAAATGCTGAGCTAAAATGAGAGCAGCTTGCTACATCACTCTGATGTTATTTTTCTCTTCTTTTTATCATGTAAAGGTTAAACAAGTTCATGGTAGAGTGGTTTTTGTGGAGCTTTTAAGCTTGTCATTGAAAATACTTTTCCATAAGGTTGAGGAAAACAAATTATCCAAAAAAGATAATGCATAAAAGCACTAGTGCATTGCATTAACATGAAGCAGGTAAACTGTAGAGATTATTTAATAAATCATTTTGTGGGGAGGGGGGGATTTTTACTGTGCAATGATCAAACTTCATGTCATTATATTACATACAATCTCTATTTCAAAATGACACAATCACTTCCATAAAGAGTCATTTGTTTCAAACTATTTTAATACTTGCATATCAATCAAGATGTTTTCCTTTAAGTTCAATTTTAAACATTGTAGCATTTTTCAAATAAACAGTAGTTGCTTCAGTACAATCTCAGCTGAAAGTACAGTCACAAAGCTTAGAAATGAAGTGAGTTTGAGAGGTGATGAAGAGACTTGACACGGGGCTTCTTAGTATAGAGACAGACCCAGGCCAGCTGATCCCCACTGCACCACACTACACCACTGCTAGGGCACCACACCCTAGCCTATCATGGCCCAAACTTAGGTGCACCCAGAATCTCCAATTCCAAAGTACCAACTTAGTCTGAGAAAGAGTTTATTGGAAATAATGTAATATAGAAAACAGCAACCCCAGATCCAAAGCTTAACTCTGCTGAATTTGTGTATATTTAACCCGCAAATCTCACTTTTCCTATCTGTAACATGAAGACATTTAACATAGTTTTGAGAAAGGGGAAAAGATGTTTTTAAAATCTGGACTATGGAAGGTGCCCAGTAAGGGCTAATTTTCTAAAACTCTCCCATTACCACTACCATTGTAGCCACAGTTTTAATTACTCTGAAATGGAGAAACACCAATTATTTCTACCATAATTCAACACAATCATAGAGAGTAGAGCAGGTTAAGAAAGAGGGTACAGCAGGTATCATCAGTCACATGGTGGCCTTATTACAAACTGAAATATAAAACACCTCACAATTCAGAAAAAAATCCATTCAAAATTACATTTTAGTGCCGGAGGAATACAGCACCATTAAGTTTTTTTGTTAGAAAAACATGATTTTAAGATATTTAAAAACTACTCAAGAAATGATTTGTAAATATTCCTTCTAAGAATTTTAAAGCAGGTTGCTAAGAAACTTTCACCAGCTATTAGAATCTAAGATATACAGGAATTGTCCAAAAGCAGATAACTGACTAAAGAGGTAAAACCTTACTCTAAGTTTAAAGTAAACAAAAATACAAACAATTCCTTATCCACAAATTCAGAACCCAAAAGCTATAAATACTTTAAATTCTTTCATAAGCCATTTGGTGACAAAAAGTAGACTACCTGAACTCATCTGGCAGCAAAATATGATCATATGTGTGGCTAGGCAACTCACTATCTTCATTTATCCACAAGTAAACATTTATGAAATAAAGTACTGGGTGTTGCCTTAAACATCATTCTATGCAACAGTGTGTGGAATATTCTAAGACTAAAAATAAAAATTATTACTAAGATCTATCTGACATCGAAGATAAGGTATGATGAACACAGTCCAGTGACTATTTACTAAATACTAGTACAAGGGTTAAGTCATTCTATTTTTACCACTTTACATATGAATGCCCAGTTTATATGTGATAAAACTAGAGATTATAATATTGATTTGACCTAGTCAAAATCACTTAACCAACAAACAAGTACAGAACTCAAATTTAGGACTGTCTTACCTAAGCGCTTAAGAAATCGATACTTTAAAGGAAAATTAAATCACAAACATTCAAACACATTAAATCACAAACATTAAAACAAGTTACCTAAGTTTTTAATCCAGAAAAATTAAAATCCTGAGAATGTATCCTTAACATTTTAAGCATTCATTTCTAAACATCCATTATATTTTACAGTCAGAAGATAAAAAGACATGACTTTATTTCCTCCCCCCAAAGAATAGGCCACAAAGTTATTGAAAACAATTTAAAATATTCTCATATGTCAACCAGTCCTTCCCAGTCAAACTTTGAAAGAATTATGGGTTTAGCTTTTTTTTAAATGACAAAATGTATTGATAACAAAAACATGGTTGATAGAAACAAAGATTCCCAAATTATAAAGATCTCCTGTTTCAATGACATGTGGTCAAGGGCTGAGGAAGGTTTAAGTGACACAAACACAGGCTGCCACCACCAGTGTACTAAGCAAAATCAGAGAAAATGAGTTTTTATACTGACCAATTTAAAATTAAAACTTTGTTCATGACTCCTCCCAAGTCATTGCCTTTATGCTAAATAATGATTTTTTCCCATAAGAGACAATCATGGTCCTACACAATGTACTTTCTACCCTGAAAAACAAATTCCAAATTAAACACATTGATCAAAATTATTTTTGACTAGTTTCTCAAAAAAGCAACTGAAGTATCAGAGTCACAATATCTAACTTAAATGTTTCAGTGAACTTTTTTTCTTTTTTTAAAGAAAGGGGATCAAATGAACATCTTCTGTAGAAATATGGGGGAAATTTCTGAGAAAGGATGCATGATGAATGACTCTTGCAGGGCAACTCTCTTGCTTATTTCTCCCAGTAATCACTCTGTATCAAGTTCCTATAGTGAATTTGAATTAAGTTCTTGGCACTTATCTTATGCCTCTTAAAACAGCTGTAGGTTCAAATGGTAAATTCTCCTTTTATTTATGTGTGTATTAATGAACAATGTAACAAAAGTATGATCTAAGAGAATATTAGAACTCCAAATTACTCTTGGGTTCCTACCAGTAATTCACAAATGAATGTCCATAAAATCACCTGTCACACTTATTTAAATTGAAGGTTTTTAGTTCTGCTATCTAGGATCAGACCACAGATCTCAAGGAGTACTCAAGAATCTACATGTTTAGCAAATACCCAGATGGGTATAATGCAGGCACTGTATTTTGGCAAATAGTAGTTTACATTGCATTTCATTTAATGAAGATACTAACAATTAACAATTTCTTGTTCCCAGCATGCATAGCCAAACCAGAACCAAGGGATAAACTATCAGCTATGTTGAGTCAGTATCTTTTTCTGGTTCATTCTTAGCATTCCAGCAACTCATTTTTTAAGTTAAGAGGTGAGATTTGATACACGGTTCTGCTCAGGTCAAAACTAAGCTACAACTGTTCTTAAGAAATGAGTAACTCAACTTCTTATGAATGGAAAAGCAATAAAGATTTAGGGTTATGTCAGGGACTAAACTTTCTGTTTGAAAACAATTTAAATTAATACTGACAAATACTTAGTAAAGAAGACATCATTTTTTACAGAAAAATAAAATGAGTCCACAGTGCTATTAAGTAGAACTGACAGACATCAGTTCTGGCCTGACTCAGCTTCAGCTCTGAACATATATGCCAGAATCCCTTTGATTCTTAAATTTCAAGTGTGGAACAACATAGCTCATTTACCTCGCAAGTAAAATATGTCCTAATTTATACAGAGCAAGTTGATTTAACAAATTTTCGTCCCACAGTAATGAAATACACACAATGAGTAGTACATCTTGACAAGCTGAAGTTAATATATGACCACAGTACCCTACTTCAAGCCAGGACTGAGTAGTTTACTTACACTTACCCTATTTAATCATGATTATATGTATGCAAAAACAGTTATCAGAAGAAGTTGTTTTCGTTAGCTAAATAAGAAGCTATCTTATCAGCAATTCTGTTAATGCTAGCACATTTTTAAACTGCCCAAGCAACCCAGGACAGGGAAGAGATTCATGAGAAACACTTTAACATAATTCTGTACCTCAAGGAGCAAAGGATACATATTGGAACAAGAACATCAATAAATGGTGCTGGAAAAACTGGACTGCAAATGCAAAAGAATGAAACTAGACTACTATTTCACACTGCATACAAAAATCAACTCAAGATGTATAAAAAAATTGAATGTAAGACCTGACACCATATAATAATTACAAGAAAATGGGCAAAACACTCCAGGACATACATTTCAAAAACTCTTTGAGGATTCATCTCCAGAAACAAGGGAAATGAAAAAGACAACCAGCTAAGTCTACATGAAACTAAAATGCTTCTGTACAGCAAAGTTCAATATCACCAATTATCAGGGAAATGAAATAAAAACCAAAATGTGATATAAGATACAACCTCACTTCAGTGAAAATGGCCCACATTAGAAAACAACAACAGCAAAAAAACAAACAAAACGAACAAACAAAACCCAGAAACAATAAATGCTGGAGAAGTCATGGAGACAAAGGAATCCTCTTACACTGCTGGTGGTAATGTAAACTGGTTCAGCCACTATGGAAAGCTGTGTGGAGGTTCCTCAGAACACTAAACATGGATTGATCTACCATATGATCCAGTGATTCCATTCCTGGGAATCTACCCAAAGGACATAAAAATGCTAATTTGAAAGGAAACCTATACTATGTTTATTGCAGCACTATTTACAATAGCCAGAATATGGAAAGAACCCAAATGTTCCAAAGTAGACAAAATGGATCAAAAAGATGTGGCATATTTATACAATAGAACATCATTCAATGATCAAAAAAGATAAAATCAAGCCATTTGCTGCAACATGAACAGAGCTTATTTCCTTAGTGAAATAAGTCAGAAGGAAAAAGATAAATATAGGATGGTCTTACTTATATGTGGAATATAGAGAATTTTAAAAAAAGTTCAAGAAAGTTAAAACTAGCAAGCTTGTATGCCCATAGGTTTGGGCATACAAGAGAGAGCAAAGGAGGAGGGGGTCAAAAAAGAAAATATGTGAAAATGTGATGGTTCACAATTGATATGATGGTGGGAAACTATTGGAACCACAACAACGTAAGAAAAAAACAGAAGAGGGTGAAGTTATTTCTATTGCTTTCTTTGTATCCTAGACTGTTCAATCTATGTAACTCAAGTTTCTGAGTACATTAAGTCACCAACCTCCTTCCTACAACAACAAACATATGTTTTCAGATATTTGCAAAGAGAGTCCATTAGATCGTAGGGGCCCATTTTTAAATGTATATGAAATACTTAAAAGTTCCAAAGTTACACTTAAATTCTTGAAATAACTAATTCATTATTTCACTCAGAAGCTATAACAATTACATGAATTAAACAATTATGAGAAAATGCATAATACACATTTTCTCCATTCTACAGCTAAAATTATTTAAATAACCTTAAAAAAAAGTAAAGATCTACAGACTAAGGTGGGAAATACCCAACTAGCAATCAATAAACCTTCCTGTATCTGGAAAGGCTGAGAGTTAACCTTATACATTATACTTCCCTAGGATGGGATTTCCATTCTATTCTTCACAAGGAACTATTACTCTCTCTATAAAAACTGATCGGAAGGAAGAGTGGTTTACCCCAACCTTTTTCAAAGCACTGAAAACAGAAATTACAAGTTGTGAGGCACCAAAATGCTCCACACCGGTCAAAGCCAGAGTGATTGGCCAAAGAGTTCTGCTTCCCTCAAGGTCTCACATCTAAACTTAAGGACTAAGCGGATCAATCTCTGCCTGCTGATGGCCCATTCTCTTCTGCATAAAGTGCTGACTAAGACCTTTGTTTAATTCCATTTGTGAGGCTGGGTAAGTCATCAGTTTGGAGCAGTCTGGGCTCCAGATGCTATACTTCCTTAGACGCCACTGGACTCAACTAGAAAAGTCATTCCTACACCACATGGTAGCATACAGGTCAACCCCAAAGATCTACATTCCCTCTTCTTTTCTACCAGTGCCAGCTATTTCCACCTTTCAATTTATCTTCCCTCTTACAGGCCCACACTCAAAAGTACTAAAAGTACTAAGCAGCCAAGGTCTCAACTTCCAAAACAGTTTTCCAAAAGCCCCATTCTGATGTAATATAATTAAATGACATAATTATTCACACAGTCTAGTCTTGAATCTGAACTTCTGACCTGCTTTAACCAACAGAAAGTGGCAGAAATGGTGTTATGCTAACCTAGCCTATGCCTCAAGAAGGCCTGGTTGCTTCTACTTTTTTACATTCTTACAGACCTTAAGCCACTGCAAGGCCTGCAGTCCTTCAGGAAAGGTTAAATGGAGAGGAAAGCTTCCTGAGACAAAATCACATGGTGAAAGAAAGAAAAAGTAACAGAGACAGAGCCAGTGAGCAAGAAACAAATACCCTGAAATGTCAGTTAAATGAGCTACTGGAGTAGCCACCAGCAAAACCAGCTAAACTGATTGAATGAGTTGAACCTAGGATAACAAAAACTATGAGGGAAAAAAAATTGTTTTAAGTAAAATTAGTCTTAGGATTGTTACACTGCAATAACAAAACAAAATGCTCACCCGGTTCCTTATATTTCTGCATAATTTTCAAACCTCAGAGAAAAGGGTGTGTTTAATTATAAGCACAATCATTCAAACTCAGCAGATAAAAATCTGTACTCTTCTTGATGTTAGTGTCTCTACTAAACAAGTATTGTACAGCCAGGATCTAGCACAACGCTGACATGTACGTGTGCCAGTATATGTTGGGAACAAACAATGGGCCTTTAAGAAATGTATAGACAACGCTAGTCTTCCTTATAACTTAGGAATTATCTCACATGATTTTCATAATACATCTCCCTAACAGGTGTCTAAGTGTATGAGGCTGAAGTGTATATAGGAAGCATTTTTTAATGGTAAATCTTCCTTTTAAAATGATAAAGCTTTTTATGCAATGACAAAAGCCATGAAATATTATATTTTTAGAAATTAGATCCTGGCTTTTATGTTCCAAAAATACTGATTTTCATAGACTAGACTGTAACAGAAGAACA
This sequence comes from Uropsilus gracilis, assembly GCA_004024945.1. Classification (NCBI taxonomy): domain Eukaryota; kingdom Metazoa; phylum Chordata; class Mammalia; order Eulipotyphla; family Talpidae; genus Uropsilus; species Uropsilus gracilis. The sequence goes on from PVHY01001790.1 coordinate 96,948, forward strand.
AAACTCATCTGGAAAAGGCCTAAATTAAAAACAGCAAATTTTCAAAATGAAATTAATATTTTTAATATAGAAAATATTTCACCAATGTATTTTTTCAGATAAGAAATCAACTTTGCTTTTTCCTCCAATATCAGTAGGATAACTACTGTGATATTTATAAATACTTATAATTTTCAAAATGATCTATCCACATCACTGCAATTAGATTACGATCTTAACACAAAAGAAGAAATAATAAGTTTGGAACTATAAAGTACAAAACACATTCCAAACAGGAAACTCAAACTCTGCACATATAGCCAATAGTTAAATTTCCATTGTAGATGAAGAGTCAGTAGAAAAAGATGATTATAGTGCTAATTTTAGCCACTTACTAGACATATAAGCTGGAAATTTAATTTCATGCAAGTAAAATGATAAATTATATATAATCATGAAAAAAATGTTAAATGCTACACTGATAGCACTCTTTAAAAGCAGCAAGTTAAAACATTATCTATGTATGTGCTTTCGTTAGACATTTTCTCTCCACCAAGTATTTGTAACTAGTTCCTTCAACATGACTATAAAAGCCAATTTACTGTTTTTTCCACTGCTTGTTATAATTACATCATATTTTTATAGAAAATATATAAAAAAAACTTCATTCCCCCTACTTACTATTGAATCAAAGTTTCTAGAGCTATAAAAGATATCAAGTAATAACCCATTCTGTTTCCCTACCAGGAAGATAATCTCAGGGTGCATAAAAAGTCAATTGCTTACTAATCAAATTATGCTTTAACTATACAAGGGAGAATTAGTTATGGAATCCAATTAAAAAACTCATTGATTAGGATCCAGCACTTTATTTTCCAGCTTCAATTTGAGTTTGATAAAAGTTTCCTGAACCAAGGAAAGATACAATCTTAAGTTACACCTGAATACATAACCAGAAAAGAGAAAATAAAAGTTCTTGAACTCTCTTATTTCACTTACTTCACCCCACCCCCTAAACTGTGATACTAAGGAAATAAGTAAGTAAATAACTAGTCTGATATTATCTGCTTTTCACTCACCCAAATCATCCTTTAGCCTCATCAGCTTTTCTGCACAGGGGAAAGAAATGTATAGAGTGTCCAAAGAAAATCTAAACCCCAAGAATTACAAAAAGTTAAGAACTGAAAAGGACCCTCCCAGGAACTACTATTTTTGATGAGGTCACTTAAAAGGCAGTAACTATATCCAACTGATGGTAAGTTGATCAGTAAGTTGATGGTAAGTTGATGGTATGATCAGTTACATACATCTTCCATACAAGAAAGAAAAACGGCATCATGATCATCAACTCCTATTTCCACTTTACCCACTTGCTAACTGAAATAAAGCAAATTATTTAACCTTAGGCCACTTTGTTCTGTAAAGTCACAGCAAATGACCGTATACTGTAAATCATAACACAGGTGTAAAGAGTCTCTGGCATGTATCTATAGCATGTCTCTCCAGTACGGGTTCTTAGCAAGGATTGGAAGAATCTGAAGGGTCAGTCTATTGTTTCAAAAAGACCCCAGGAATTCTGAAAATGGCACCCAACCTTTATGACATAAAATACTGACGCATAAAAGAATTTGCCAACAACAAAATGATAAATAAAAAAATTATATATGTAATAAAAAAAAATTTGCCAGACTAGCAGGTGTATTTGGTTTCATCGAGGGTTAGTCATGCCCGAAGTTGAGAACTATTGCTGTAAACAGATGCTGAATGATAAAGCTTCCATGGATATTGTTCAAAATGATACCACTAATTTTCAAACCTGGATTAGAATTTTATCTTTACTTTTTTCATTTTTTGTCCATGATCAGACTCTATTCCATTTCCTCTTTCCATTTATTTATTTACTTATTTCCCATTCTTACCACCATAGTTCAGACCTTTACATCCTATAACCACATCATCAAGAGATCTTTCTGTCTTCTGGTCCTTTCTCTCTACTTCAGCTCATAATACATGCTGATGCCAGATTAAACCTCTGAAAATAAAGCTTAATCCTTTCATTCCCAACTTTACAAGAATCTGGAAAACTCTGACCACTTACCAAATCCAAGGTCATTAATGTGGCATTAAAAGCAAACATAAACTGAGAAAAATTTTTACTTCAAGGTTTATCACCATTTATACTGATAGTCTTTCTATTCCATCCAAAAACAAATGCATAGTCTCTGTGATCTTAGTCCTATTTGTCTGCTTGCATTGTCTTTCCCAAGCTATCAAAAGTCATAGCCATTCTTCAAAACAAAGGTTTCAGAAGCTAGAAGCTCTATAAACTAATCCTCCCAATCTCTTTATAAATGAGATATAAGTTCTACTCCCTCTATAAATGAGATACAAGTTCTACTCCCTCTAACTATGAAATCTGTGATAAACTTAACTATATATTAAAAGATAAATGAGACATCTGTGTATAGTTCTACTGGCCTAATTCATATGTAAAAGCACAAACTATAATCATCTTTATCTTTATAGCCCTCCAAATACCTCTCACAGTCATACAGTAGATGTAAACAGAAAAGATAAAAAAGCAAAAAAGAAAAGGTAAACAGCAAAGAATACTGTTTGGGGACAGAGACCGTATCTGCTATATGCACTATCAAGCTAAGCTTACAAAAGACCTACCCCCTTAGTTACTGTTTTTCAAAGCCCTGGTGTTATGGCTCTTAAATCAGTTTTACATCTTATGGAAAGATTACTTGAAAATGTTAATAGGATATATCCTAAAAGACAATTATTTCTCATTTGAGTAGCTCCCAACATGTAGTCACTAAGTTTTGAACTTAAAAAAGAACATTAACTATTAAAAGTGGTAATTTCCAGTTACATGTACTACTCTGTGACTAAAAACTCATATAAATAGAATGTCTTTTTTAAAGGGTGCATTTTTGCTTGTATAATGACACAAATACTTGGAAAGTACATTAGGTATTTCAACATAGGGGGTGGGGAAAGATAACTTTATGGTATTATCCTTTTCCACCATTGCTACCAAAAACACTTCTTGCACATTAGCCTACACAAAAATAAAAACTTATCAAACATGAAAAGAAAATCACATTAAGCTCCCGGAAAATATTTTATCCTGAAAGACTGAAAAATGCCAAAATAATAATCCTCTTTGACAATGAAGATTTCATGTCATTACAGGAGCAAAGGACGCTCAACACCAAGTCGATGGAGGAAATAAAGGATTGTGCACAAGACTGATAATGTAAGCTTGTAAAACAACCGGGCAAACTATATTTTTTAAGTGTTTTTTTGTTTGTTTTTTGTTTGTTTGTTTTTTAAGGCCGAAAGGAAAAGGTTCAGGTCACAAATGAGAAAAGGACTACTAAAAACTGCAAGGTCACTGGGACCTACCAGGTCACAAAGGTGGAGGTGCGGGCTGTGTTGCGGGGAGCTGCAGTCAGTCAAGAACTGGGAGTGATACAAATGTCAGAAAACGACGTTCTAAGGCTGGAAGTCCTGGGTTAGATGGTTGAAAACGCAGTGAAAGTCAGGCACCGGCAGTGAGTCTGTCTGTGGTTTGGGGGAGACGCGTTAGCAAAGAAAAGAGGAGGAAGAAACGCAAAGAGAAGGCAAGGAAGCTTGAGAACTGCGGCTGCAGAGTCACGGAAACACTTCTCTCCGCTCCAGTATCATTAGCTCAGGCCTGTGCCAGGGCCAACTCGGGGCAAGACCCGTGACCCCACCCCAGAAAACTCCCAGCCCGCCGGCCGGGGCAGGCAGCCAGGGTTGTGCGAACCGTGCCCCCGCGGAGGGTCCCGCCCCAAAGCGGACCGCACCGGACACCCGGCACCGTCGCGGAGTGAGCCCGCTCAGGGCCCCCGCCCCGCCCGCGCACCGCGGCTTCCTTACCCGGCGCGAAGCCGTAGGCTCCGGGCTGCCGGGCGGCCACGGCTGCGGCGCCTCCTCCAGCGGCGGGAGCCCTCACCCTTCCGCGCGCAAGATCGCCATCTCGCAGCGGGCGCGGCGGCGGGAGCCACCCAGGCGTCGGCCCCGGCAGCTCAGGCCGCCTGCAGCCACTCGGAACCTGCACGCCGAGCTCGCCGACACCCGGTCCACCCCCCCACCCCGGCCACGCACCACCCCCACCCGACCCAACACCTCCCTCCTCGGGAGCGCGCCGCGTACGCGCGTCACCGGCGCCGCGCCCCGAGCGCGCACCTCCCTGCCAGCCCCGGCACCGCGCGCTACGCTGCGGCCGCCCAAAGTCTCCAGCTCCGGCCCGGGAATCCGGCTTCCCGCGAGCATGCGCACGAGGGCACCCCGATGATGCCTTTGGAAAGCTCCGCTCCTCCGGGTCTTAGGAGTGGTCGAGGGAGAGCTAGCCAATGGGAGAGGGGGGCGGGGTCTTAACCTGTAGAAGGGGCGGGGCCTTCTCCGGGATTTGCAAAGAGGCTTCTCAACCGGCTGCGGGTCCCGCTGACTTGTATTCCCGGTTCTAGGGCAAACCGGTGCGTGACCTCAAGTAAGCTCTTGCGCTGCAAGTTTTTTTCACTAACGCTTCATGCGAAAGTAAGCTATTAACAAATACTCCTTGACCTCGCTGACTGCTTGACTTAGAACCCACTGCAAGAATAATTGCATTTAGCAAATTATCATAATGGACTTTGGTTCTTTTTTTCTTTTTTTAAGCAACCGAAACGTTGGTTTTCCTCTGCCCCCACCTGTATATAATGATAAAGTATTTCCTGAACAAGTTACGTGCCGGTGCAATTAATTCACACAGCAGTCCCTTCGAGTCTGTTATCCCCATTATTACAAACGATTCAACAGGCCTAGAGAAGAGCTGTTAGTCTTGTGTGTTGCTTTTAGAAGAAATGTCACCCTGCTAATAGGCAGTGCTGACCACATGACTCACCAGATGACCTGGCCTTCTAATTAGAGAAGTAATAGAGGATACCAAGTATGGATTTTTACCATTTTTGCCTAATTACCTAATGGTAACTTCACAAATTGCCTACAACCACGCACAAACTTAATAATTGTCCTTTGGGTCTCAAAGTTAGGTATCCTCTTTTGTCTCCGAAAGAAGTCTCTATCGTCCGCTCCCTTCTGTAACCACCTTTTGGGAACGTATTTAACTTCGCTCTGTTGGCTATCATTCCTCGGTATGATCACATTTTAAGATTTTTCTATCTTAAATGTCCCACTGACTAGATGACCTCTTTCTAAATCCACTCTCTTTGTCATAGCTCTGCTTTGAAGGGAATTGTTTATCAAGAACAGCACTGATGCTCCATCAAGATTTGTAAATTTCAATAGATATCTCTTGGTGGAACGAATGTACATACCCTTCTCCATTGCAACAGCCTCTGCCTTCTGAATTCTTAAATATTCCATAATAATTATTAGAAAATATACATTTAAACATTTCACTCCACTGCTTGAAATCTTTCTTTGACTCTTCAGAGCTTTCAAGACAAAGATTAACATAACTCTCAAGGCTTCTTTCCTACTCACATACTCTCTCCTGAGAGTGGATATATCAAATATTTAACCTAATCTAAACCAATCAGAATTAGTGAACTGACCAATCAAGTTCAAACAAGGTACTGTTCACAGATTACAGAGTGTGTGTACAGGCTGCCTTTAAGAGAAATATTCCTTATTGGACTTTTCTTTTCAAAATTGTCTGAGTTTTTTTTTCACATGATTTTTATTACCACTTACATTATTTATTCCTGTAAAATTAAAAAGAAAAAAGCTCATCGGGATTGTGCTTGGATGGCACTGAACCTATACATTAATTTGGGAAAAACTGGTAGTTTATAAAACTTGGTTCCTTCTACTCTGTCATTCTCCCTCATATTTCTTATCTACTGCTTTCTGAAAAAAGCAACTAATGAATGTGTTTGATGGGTTTTTAGGATACTAAATAGGCCGCATTCACTAGTAGAAAGACTGACAGTGTGTTCAAGTCAGTGAGCTTTCTTTGGACAGACCTATGTTTTATATTCAACTCCTTTCACCTCTCATTTCTTTCAACACAGTATGAGGGGAGGTCCAGATTGTAGAAAAAAGATGATGGTGTCAAGAGAAGGGTTCCAAAATATAAGGTTCCAAATAATAAAATGTTATTTTTCTTTCTTTTGTTATTGTTTCTGCTCTGTATATACTTCACACATTATTCATTATTCAGGAAGGGAAAGTATCTGAACCCTAACTTAACTCAGTATTCTAGGGTTCTATAACTCTACTTCAGCTTCACTATCATTTCTAATAGTTTCCTCCTTAAAAATATGCTGTTACTTGTATCTATTTGTATTTCCCAAGCAAAATATATAGTTCTCTTTACATAGACCCATCAAATTAAAAACTTGGCTAGAAAATTTATAAAGTAATATTAAAATACTAGTACAGACCAGGCATGGTGGCGCATGCCTATAGGTTGCAGCCTAGGAAGCCATGGCCCCGTTCAGGGATTGCGGTTAAATTCCCACTGGGGGCACTTAGCGAGACCTAGTCCCAAAAAAACAGCTGGGTGTGGTGGCACACACCTGTAATCCCAGCTACCTGGGAAGCTGAGGCTGGGGATTGCTTGAGTCTTTGGTACCCCGGGCAACGTGAGTCTGTGGTTCCACAGGCAAAAATAGCGAGACCTAGTCTCAAAAAAATAAATAAAACAAAATACTAGTACAATAGTTACTTTTCAGTATATCTTATAAGATGATCTATAATTTTACTCTTTTTGACCTATTCATAGGATATTTATTATAATATTCTATGTCTAGATAGAAATATAGTCCTAATCCAGAACTCAGCAAAAAATCTTGGAGTTTCCTAAGTAATAAGAGTGGTACAAATGTCTTGATAGTCATCATAAATCTGTTACAGACATAACTGAGTTTTTGTTAATGAGGGGACTTTTGTAAATGCCAGAAGACTGCTGTCAGTACCAGCCAGGTTTTTAGAAGGTGAGATGTTACAGTTCCATCTCTCTGATCTCCAGGGAGAGAAGAATTGGAGGTTCCATCAGCACTGATGACCAATGAGTCAGTTCTATTTCTGTGAGAGTCTCCATAAAAACCCAAAGCACAGGGATTGGAGAGCTTCCAGTTTTGTTAACACATGAAAACTGTATTGGGGGAAGTGGCATATCCAGAAAGCATGGAAGCTTCTCTCCACCCCCCACTTCCCACATAACTTGTCCTACTTTTTCCATCTAGCTGTTCCTGAGCTATATATACCCTTTTACAATAAACTGCAATCTAGTAAAACGTTTCATAAAAACCCAAAGGAACAGGGGTCAGAGAGTTTCCAGGTTGGTTATTTCTTAAAATACTGCTAGATTCAATTTTCCAGTTTTATACGCATGGTTTTACTTTCCTCTTGAAGGAAGTGACTAGTTTTTCCACCTGTGTGCACATACACAAGTGTGAGCGCATGTTTGTAAGTTAAATTTCTTTTTAAACACTATTTTTAAAAGCTATCTGTTCTGTTATCTGCTTTATCAGTTACACTTTGGTAGATCTGACAAAATAACTTATAACAATATTATAATTACGGTTGCTATTATTGAATATTTTTCCTCTACCCTTATATTTGTCGACTGTATCTCAGATGGAGAATTTATTTTTATTTAATCTATAGCTTTATAAAACTGAGAGATCAATTCCTAATAAAAATTCAAAAATTTTAAACACTATAGTATAGTTCTTAAAGAAATCTATTCTCACAGTGATACTCAATATCTCAAACAGATCTTTAAAGACCATTACCTTGGTAGGATCAAAAATTGATGTATCAATAGATTGATTGCATTGAGGATCCCGGTAAATGGTCTTCCATGAATCCACAATGTTCTATGACTTATAAGTTCTCTCCCTGTCTGACTCCAGCCTTGGGCATGTAACCTGCTGTGGTCAATTGTATATTAGCCAACACAACACAAGCAGAAACTTGAAACACGCAAGTACTTCCTGTTATACTCTTGCCTGACTGAGCCTGCTCACTATTTCTCTCTTTTATGCTGTTAGAACAGGCCTGGGCTAGTTTGCTGGCTGGATGTTGAGGCATGGAAGAGGACTAAGTTGTTCCAGACGTTTTAGCTAGGGTCACTTTAGATCAGCCAACTGCTAGCCAATCCAGTCACCTGAGAGAATCCAGCTGAGCTGTGAAGAAGCTCTCAGCTTAGCTCATTCAAAAATCATCAGGCTGCACTAAAATTAACAAATACTATTGTTTTTGTATTTTTTCTCAAGATTCAAATCTTATTATTTTAATTTTTTCTTATTTTCTTATATCTTCAGTCATCTTTGTACAGTTATTTCTCCCCTTAAGTATGGTCCTCCATCAATAATCCACCCACGTACCACTCCCTACTTCCATGTTTCCCTCCCCATGCTCAGATCATTCCAGCTCCTCTCTCACTGCAAGTCTTTGATGGATAGTTGGCCCACTGATCTTGTCTTTTACCCAGAACTATGTCCTTTTCCTGGTGAGGATCTGGGCCCCTGGACCACAGCAGGCTAGGCTGCTCAGATCTCCAGGAGCAACTGTGAGGCAGATAGCAAGTTTCTTTCAGGATCATTTTCAAGAACAGGTGTGTAGAGTGGTTCTCTGAAACCAGTAGATTACCTTTGAAAGAAATCTTGGAAATAGTTCTTTATTGTCTTTCAGCTGAAACTGTCAGGCTCTAAGGTGAAGTTCTCCTGTTACATTAGACAGATGTACATTTCTAAGTAGGAGACACAGGCTTCAACTGATGTTAGCAAACACTATTGGTCACCTCTTATGTACTAAGCATTATAAAAAGAAAATCTGAGAAAATTAACCTCTACCTAGAAGAATTTAGTTTCAGAAAAAGGACAGATTGTGCTATCAATATACAATGATAAGCACAACGAAGGGACATGCACACAAAGTTTATGGTAGGTGAGGGTTGTGGATGCTGTGCTGGGAGAGTTGTCAGAGTGTAGATTTAGACAGTCTGAGGCAAGAAAGAATTTCATGAAGAGTAATGGCATAAACAATGACCTTGAGTGTGATATTACTTATATAATACAGGAAACCACAATGTGTGCTGGATCATATCGAAGCACAGACATTTATATATTTGCTTGTATTAACAAGTATGTAATAATTATGGTATTAGAGTTTTTGTTTTACTTTGCATGTTAGGAAAATTTTATTTGAGCAATTTAGTACTTTCTGGATTTCTGTGGACTCCATAGACAGAGACCAAGTTTTTCTTATTCTGTCCTGCATGTCGGCACCCATTACAATTCCTGGCATTTTGTATGGGTTCATATTTGTAGAGGAAATTACTAAATTATTGAAATTGTCAGCCTCTGTCAATATCCAACAGAAATTTATCTTCTAAACTATTCTTTTTCACTTACTCATAAAGACTCACTTCTTAAGTAATTGTCTTTCTTAAATTCTCTTCAATGAAGAATAATTTCATTTTCTGCTTTACAATGCTCCTTATTTTTAATTCGGTTTTATTGAGATATAATTGACATACAACATAATTTCTATTTTTTATTTAAAAAGACATGCAAATCTTGATGTTGTTTTCTCTTCATATATCCATCAATCTATTCATTCAACACATACTTATTTAATACTGGACTATGTGTTATCATTGTGCTCCACACTAGGAGAAGAATAGTAACACTTCAGTCCTACTTTGTAGCTTATAGTTAAGCCTTTCTGGTAAAATGTGTGTGTGTACTTTTTTCTTGATGATACATCTTTTTATTGGGTGAAATTGTCATAGGAATAGTATAGGTATTTTGTACTGTTTAGAATTATTGATTTGTTATTTCATTATAGCCCTGATCTATAGCTTATTGGCTTACTTTCTGTGTAAAATCAAGTTATAGGTCAATTCATTCTGGCTTTAGCCAACAAACATTCATTTAAAGTATGAGTAAGTTATGTAACTGATATAGGGAATTAAAATAAGAATTAAATAAGGTCCTTGGCCTTACAGATATTGCAGTCCTGGCAAGCAAGACTATAGCATATGAGAAGCTAAAAACAATTTAGCACAAGAAAAGAGACATATCATATCTCTTCTAGATAAAATATTGTGCTAGGTAGTGTGAATGTGAGAGTAAAAAATATACCATGACTTAACGTTGGTTTTTTTGGTTTTGTTTTTTGGTGGTTTTTTTTTTTTTTTTTTTGAGACTAGGTCTTGCTATTTTTTGCCAGTAGAACTGCAGATTCACGTTGCCCATGGTACCACGAACTCAAGCAATCCCCAGCCTCAGCTTCCCAGGTAGCTAGGACTACAGGCGCATGCCACCATGCCCAACTATTTTTTTTGGGACTAGGTCTCCCTGTGTTGCCCTGGGCAGGACTCAAACTGCGATCCCCAGACCCTGCCTTGACTCCATAAGCTGTTGCTTACAGGCACATACCACTGTGCCTGGTTACTTAATGTTGTTTGTAATTTAGCAAAGCAAACAAAACAAATAAACACATTCACAATGAAAATAATAGCAATAAGAATAGTAATAAAGGATAATATTCTGAGAGCAACAAAAGTTTAAAGACTTTGGTGGATCAAGATTTCTCAAAGGATTAGTATGCTTTCTCATTCAAGCAAGCATTAGAATAGTTACTACAAACTGGGGTATGTGTCCCTCAGAATGAGAAGGCAACCCAAGGGTAAAGGAAAGGAAGAGGAGGAAGATGAAGACAGGGAAGAGGAAGAATAAATAGTATGAATAGTAGTCACAGTTTGCAAAGAAAATATTAAAACCTCTACTTATTTAAGAATAATGAAAAAAAAAATTGAGTCCTTACTAACATTTAATAGAAGGATTGATTATTGGACCATTATGGTTTGTAAGCCCTTTGATATAGGATGTTAGGACTTGGCATCATATGCAAATTGGGGGAAATTACGTTCTCTAGAACAAAGGAACACTTCCTCCCATTACTTGATTGTGAACCATTGCAGTTTATCTGGACTTCCTTAAGTTTTAACTAAACTAAACTTCCTGAAATGGACAAGTGACTTAAAGAATTTCCACAAGGAAATATCAGATAGAGTAAATAATGCAAGCAACTGGATAAAAAAAGAAAATCTTAATTGTGACATTTCACTGTTTGAACAAACTTTTTGGCAGTTACATAATTAAACAATATGTAATCATACAAATGTCTAATCTAACAAAAAGTCACCTCCCTGCCACTCAAAATCCAGCTGAAACTATTTGAAATGTAGATTTTTTATGCCCTTATTGCTACTGAAAAAATTTTATCTCTATTTATTGTGCCTTGGGATACTTTCATGTTAGTAAGTCATTAATAAATACCTAAACATTCAAAACATAAGGACAATATTTTTTGGTTTGTTTTCAAGATCAAGGAAATAATATTTAATGAAAAATCACTGAACTTGGTAAAAAATATTTACAATTTTGCTTATTAATAAAGGATGTCTCCTTTATTAACCATTTTTTTCCTTCTAAGGTGAATAAAATTGAAATAATATACAACCCAATATGTATTCCTTTATAAGCTGTGTTGAAAATACATTAAATAATACATTGTTAAAGACTTTGAAAAACAGGTATTGAAATAGATTATGTAATGTTAGAATTTATGTAGTGTTAGATTTGGGTAAATATATTGCCATTTCTACTGTGTTGTAGATTATATTTCCTATATTATATTTTAAGAAGGAAATTCATGACTGGTCACCATTTCATGTTCCTAAATGGAGAATTTACTGAAGATAAATTCACAACGGTAAAAAATACTGACTGAAATTCTTTTAAAATATTTTTTCTTGGGAAATAAATGTGATGGAGTGATGATTTTGCCTGGAATAAAAATTTTAAAGAGATCCTAGTCATGTTTCCACACATGAAATTTTTTAACTACATCATTAATAGGCATGCTTGCATTAGAGAAATTGAAGTCAGGAGTGCCTCCATATTGATGGTTTAATTTCACAAAAATATTACCCTTTAAGATACCAAATATTTATATGATTTTACACTGAGATTGGAAATCACAATGATAATATTGCCTACCACAGAAAGTTCACTGGTTATTTCATCACAAATGTAAAAGAGTCACTATAACTAAAGACAAACATTTCACTTAAAAAAGATTCAAAATTTTCTGGCCTTTTCTCTAATGACAAGACTATCAAGAGAATGATACTAAGATGATATTTAAAAACAAGCATACATAATCTTTAAAGATCACTAAAATAAAGAGAGCTATTTAACAGTAAATGAGACACAATTTTGGAAAAGCTGGTGTTGCACAGGTATTTGGAAAACAGATATTTGGGAATATTTCTGTTAACATGTAATAGTGTGACTGAAAATTGTTAAAATGTGTGCAACTTGTAAGGATACTTATCATTGTAAACTTTAAAATTTTTTTGAAATAGAATTTTCTACTCTACTTAAAATCTTCCAAATGAAAAGTTTTAAATCCTCCATGTATTCAAAGCACAATGCTTACAGTAAGTTGACCTTGAGGTAAAACCAGATTTCCTATCTGAATTTCCATAGACTGTTTACCATAATTGGTGTTTTTAATGTAAAATTGCTAATATTTTAATAGCAAAAGATAAAAGTTCCATTTTACTGATATTTTTAAAATATCTTTTTCATCTATTATAGTAATTAAAAATGAAGTATTGAATCAATTAAACATATGACCCAAGTTCTCAAAATATTTTATCATAAAGTATTTTGCTAAGTTTATAATAAGATGAACCCACAAAGTAAAATAATTTACCCTACTGGTAGACAAAAAATTTATCCTATTAGTAGACACAATAAAATATTGCTTTAAATAGCATGGTACTGGAATAAAAATAGACACACAAATCAATGGAACAGAAATGAAAGTCCAGAAGTGAAGCTACACATGTATGATCAACTAATCTATAAAAAAGGGGGAAAATATACACTGGAATAAGGGTCTGAATATGATAGTTTGGTGGATCAAACCACCATTTGATCTGGCAATTCCACTTCTGGGAACCTACCCAAAGGATAGTTGGGTAGACCCAGTACTCGTATGTTTATTGCATCAATATTCACTATCGCTAGAATATGGAAACAACCCAAATGCCCCCAAACAGACAAATGGATCAGAAAGTTATGGTATATTTACACAATACAATATTATTCAGCAATCAAAAAAGATAAATTTGAGTGATTTGTGATAACATGGATGGACCTAGAAGGAAACATACTAGCAGAAATAAGCCAGAAAGAAAAAGAAATATTGGAAAAAGAGAAATATGAATGACCTCATCTATATGTGGGATATAAGGAAAACAAACAACAAAAGGACAAATAACGAAACTAATAAACTGTCAGTAGAACTGAAGCATAGAGCAAGGGAGGGGGCGAGGGAGTAAAGTCAGGGAAGGGATGGGCACAAGAGATTGGGATGATGGTTCATGGTTGACAAAGTGCTGGGAGAACCTCAGGGATATACAACGATGTAAAAATTATGTGTATGTGTGTGCAATCAATTTTATAAAAAGAAAAATTATTGCTTTAGTTATAAATATTTCAGATTTAAACTTTTTAATTTTTGCTTAGTCTTAGTAGAATACTAAGTACATCATTATCAATATCAATATGATCATAAATATAGTTTATAAATACATATATATCAGTTTACTCGCAGAATTTACACTCTCATTTCATGTAGGTATGGGTTTAAATATTTTCTAGTGATTAAAAAATGTGGTCAAATGTTTGGAAATGATTGGGTTTTAGAAAAGGGGATTAGAAAGGCTCTCTAGGGATAGTTAACCTGATAAGAGTAATATGATATCATTGTGTATTGTAGGAAGACCAAGTAATATTTAGAACAAATATTAAATACTGTAAAATGGAGTAAGCTGAAAATAAGTTAGCATAAAGATTGATAATACCACATGTTATAAAATTCTCTTATAACATTACTATTTTCATTTCAGTTCAATATTTGTAGGTGCCCACTTGTAGGTGTCCACTGTGCTCCCACTGTAAGATAAGAACTATTTAATGTGGAAAACAATGTCACTAACCATGTAAAGTGGTGGAGTCATGAATTAACAGATCGTATCTATAAAACTTTGTAAGCATTGTACAAAGGGGTTACGTGAGTAGTAAAAGGTAGGTATTTTATGAAGTCTGATGGAGTAGGGATAGAGAAGCTTCCTTAGCCCAGCACAGTGGCTCGTGCCTGTAAGCTTCAGCCTATGAAGCGGCTGGGGCAAGGGATCGCGGTTCGAGTCCCTATTGGGCAACATAGTGAGACCTAGTCCCAAAAAATAGCTGGGCGTGGTGGCGCGTGCCTGTCATCCCAGCTACCTGTGAAGCTGAGGCTGGGGATTCTTGAGTCTGTGGTACCTCGGGCAACGTGAGCCTGCGGTTCTATGGGCAAATAGCGAGACCTAGTCTCAAATAACCTCTAGAGAAGCTTCCTTCTAGAGGTAATACTTGAACTAAACTTTCCTGAGAACATTCTAGCGAGCTATATAGTTGATTCAGAATGAGGAACTTGAATAAATTAGAAAGTATCATTATGTTTGTTTCATTCTGTTTAATGAGACAGACAAACCTGGAAACAATTTATAATACTTTTTGTCTTCATAAAACATTTTAAAAGTTTTGATTGCTGAAGATATAAACTTGAAATATTGAAACATTACTCATACTACCAATCAATAACATACTCTCTTATACTGTCCCTCATGCAGTTAACACGGTTGAACATCAACTCTGTTCAGTCACTGAACATACCATCAAATAGGACACTTTCTGCCCTCACTGGGACTTAAATTGCATTGTGGTGTTGTAAAGCAATACCTAGAAATTAGTGTGAAAACCGCCAAAATAGAGAGTAAAATAAGGAGCATATTACAGTGCTGATCAAAGAAGAGACTGCTTATCTTTACCTGTAAGACAGGGAAGTGGATCATATCAGAAAAGTTTTCTATAAGAAGTGATGCTAGTTTATGTCTTGATGTGAATAACTCTCTATCCAAAAACTCATAAAGAGAAAGGCATGCTAGGGAGAAAGAATATGCAGTGCAAGGAAGTCACCACCATTTTCTACTTTCTTTTAAATATTTTAACTACTTTTATTCACAAGCTTGGTCACTGTTACTTCATAACTCTTGCATTAACATTGTTAGATCAAGATTTATAAAACCTGTATGTTAAATATGTCTACAATCTGATCTTGCCTCTGGAAAGTGGGCAAATTTAGAACTACACACTATGCCAATGGTTGGCAATTGAAGCATGCATACAAATTGGGGTCACTAGATTCTTTCTGGCAACTATGTGTCAGCTATTGATCTGAAAAGTGTGACCTCACTGGTGGTAACTGAACTTTACTGTACCTGTATGCTTTTTTTGTTGTTGTTGCCACTCTTTTAGCCTAAGATTTTCTTAATCTAAAATTTTCTGCTACACAACCTGTGATTACCATGTTTGTGACACAGAATCATAAGGTCCTTAATCCTAAGGACACAGCACAACTGACTGGACTATAAACCAGTTAAAAAACAACCCAAAGCCCAATTGCTCCAATTAGACCCTTTCTCTGAGAATTAAGTCAAAATGTTATTTTCGAACTCTTGATAATAAAGGATTTTGAATAAGATAGCTAAACTCTGGACATGCTAGCTAGCGAGAGAGACTCTACCATCAGTATCAAAACTGTAACTGTCTGAAAAGTATACCTAGAAAAAAACCTGTGGGAATATACCTGGAAGCGTACCTGGCCAAGATTGATAAGACCAACAGTCTTATCACTCTACCAAGGAGACTGAGATAGATATGTCGTTCTTTATAGTTACATAACTTCTCACTCACAAGTCAAATGCCTAGACATAAAAGATTTTCCAATAGACTGAGCAAAAAGTTTATTTGAAGACCACATGGGAATATTATATAATCTAACTGCATGTAGTACCATAGGACCCTATAATTGCTGAAAAAGGCTACAGAGAAGCTACTTTTTAAATTTTTTTATTTTCAGGCAGCACCATTTCGCCATTTTTCTTCGTATTTTCTATCTATGCATTAGGCCTGCCTTCACAAGGCTCTTAGTTTCTGTTCCTGAGTAGTCAGTCTAACATGAGTCTCTACCCTGCTTTGGAGCCATTTTGACACAGATTTGACCTGATATTACACCTCTGGTAGTGTCTACAGTTCACTAAAACAACATTTGTCTCTTAATTTGATTCTAACACTATAGGAACATCTCTTAAATAGCTGACATTTTGGTACCTATAGATAAGGTTTTTTCTTGCAGGGGCAAAGGAAAAGCAAAGATCATGTTCTTTCAGGCAGTCAGCATTGTGGGGCATGTGAACAGAGTGTTCTATTCAAGTCACAACTAGGCGGGTTCTATGTGAGATTAAGTAAGCTTGCCTCGTTGTGGAAAGCTAGCAGGGCAGATCAGGTACTCTTGGTAGAGAGAGGAAGTAAGGCACAAAGTTAAATGGAATCTGAAGTCAACAACACTAAAGCAATCAAAAAAATTATCAGGCAGGTCATAATTCTAGGCACGCTTAAAGAAGCAGTAATTTAGGTCAAAAATATTGGCTGAAAGAGACCTATAATTTCAGAGTAGCTGAGAGCTATTGGTCAGCATTCCTACTTCTGGATCATAAAGTCTTCTGTAAAGGCAGATATAAGACCAGTCAGGAGACTTCAGAGCTGCTGTGTGCTAGGAAGGAATGTAACATCTTCTGCACAGGTATGCATTTTGAATGCCCCAGGATCCCCAAAGGGATCAGAACTCGTGCAGCCTGTCTAGCACCTTGGAAAAGAGTTCATTCTGCTGAATGTCACTGCCCTAATTCAGTTTCTTTTCATCATTTGAAAATCTTATTTGTTTGTTTTCTTATTATCTATCTCCCCCCAGTCAAATGAAATTTCTTCTAGAGTACAGAATTAATTTGCTTTTATTTTTCTCCCATTGCTGTTACCTTAAGTATATCATGAGATAATGGCCTGAGAAAGTTCAAGTCCTGGTGATCTTGACAGCCCTTGATGAAAATGTCTACATTTTTTAAATAATGAAAAACTTAACTAGCTACTAAAGATAGCACTGACTTCCAATGCCACCCATGCCCAAATTCTGTCCTCAGTGCTGGTCTTGAAACCTTTCTTTTTACCCAAGTTTTTAAAAGGTATTTATTTATCTATTTATTTATTTTTGCTTTTAAAAATTAAATAATTTATTTATTTTTAACTAAGGTAACATTTGAATGTCCTCATGAGGTATTACCACCACAGGGTACCTACCACCAAAACACCCATAGTCTACTATTGTTGTACATCATGCTTTCCCCCCTCTTTGTTTATACTATCTCTCAACCCTCCCCCATTCAGTGTTTTAGTTCTGTAGTGTGTCATTAAATTTTAGACTTGTAGGGTTAAATTTTAGACTTGCCTTTGTCTTTTAGTTACTTTATAGTCCACATATCAGTGACTCCATGGTGTTTGTTTTTTCTCTTATGACTTATTTCACTAAAACATTATCCTTCCCAGCTCCATTCATGTTGCCTCAAATAGCATGAGTTTATCTATTTTCATCACTAAGTAATATTCCATTATGTATATATACCATATCTTCTTGATCCACTCATATGTTTGGGAGCACTTAGGTTGTTTTCATAATTTAACTATAGTAAATGGAATTGCAGTAACAATGGGAGTACAAGTTTCCTTTCAAATTTAATGTTTTCGATGCTTTCTTTTGGTAGATGCTAGGTGTGGCAGACCAATTTTTAATGTTTTGAGAAAACTCCATACTGCTTTCCATAATGGCTTTGATCTTGCAAATTTTCTAAGTAGAAAATAAAAAGAACTGTACATTTTGTTAAATAAATCTTCAGAAACAAATATTTTCTCTTTTTTGTACCTGCTTCTGGGATGACTATACAGCATCTGCTTTTCTACCCAACCCCCTCACCATTCTCTTCTTTCTTCTCAACAAATTTCTCGGTTTTCATCAGTTCTCATACAACCGCTCTCTGTGAGGGAAGAATAAGGGAGCATATTTTCAAGAAACAGCTGAAATTTCTCCCTGTACTTTGTTTTTCTGAAAAGCAGCCACATGGCTCAATATGTATAAAGCACATGTTTACTAATTAACAAACAGCCTCCCACTGATTCAGTCTCCCTTCCTCTCCTTATTTCCTTTTCTATTCTTAGAAAATTGCTTGAATGAGTACAAACTTGGCCCAGCACTTCTCAACATGTAGTGTGACTACATTTATTAGCATGAGCACTGCAATTCTTGAAACATATTTCCTTAAACCATGTAATCAAAATTAAAATAGTATTCTATTAATAAATGTAAGTTTTGTAGACACTAAGGGGATGTCTACTTAATATGAAGACTTTACCCACAATCTCTTTCTTTAAAAGCAAAAAAATTAGGATGAAAATTTTAAGTTGCAGAATGAAATGGTCTGCTTTAAAACTCAGTAATGATATTTTGCATTAGTGGTTAAATCAATTGACAGATATTTATTAAACATTTATTATATAAAATCTGTAATCAATATGATGCAAGGAAATAAAAATTTAGTGGTCTAGATTTGGTAGGATAGGCTACTTGTTTATTAGAAAAAAAAAACAGAAGCGTTCATTGGGAGAAAAATTATTTTTATCGAAAGTGGATACCTAAGGATGTAGGGAGCAGATAGTATTCAGGAAAGACTTGGAAATTAAGTAATAAATTATAGCAGAACTTCTAGTTGAGTCTAGGAATTGTGGAGAGATACTGATTTGAGCGTTATCCAAGATTAAAATTTAGAAAGAATTTGAGTGCGAGGTTATTTTACAATTTAAGATTGTTTCAAAATGATCTTCTCAGGAACAAAATATCTTTTCTTTCTGGAGATGCAATTTATTTTGTTGATGTCTCATTTATTATTATTACGCTGTGCAACAAACTGCACCTACCAGTTAGATAGGACTGCTAAAACTGAAGAGTCAGTTTTAGGGTTTAATGGGTTTTATAATTTGTCCTCTGTTTGAAAAGTCATCTTTAGCTCTATGATTTTAAAGAGAATATGCAGAGCTTCAGTATGGAGAAAGATGTACAACACAAGTAGCTATAAAATATATAATGGTAATGTGGTCTATGTATAATTTTCCATTGTATTGATGTGTATCATATAAAGGCCTATTCAATATGAGATCTTTTCAGTTCAGAACAAAAATCTTCTCACTAGAAAAAAGCAATGAATTCTGTGATAGATAGGCAAAGATCATTATGAGGCTCTTCAAGAGAGTTTTTTTTAATGTATTTATTCATGAGTACTGTTGATGATTTTTAAGAAATTAGTGAATTGCTAATGAAATAGTATTCTGTAGTACTCAGTTGTCAATTTTAGATTTATTAAATAATCATTCAAATAGGTAAGGCTTGCAGAGAGAGAGAACTCTTGTTACACAAATGTAAACCTAGTCTCTGTCATGTTCAGTAATTCATCTTCATCCTTTTGAAATTGAAAAGCTTTTTGGTCTTCAAAGTATTGATACCCAGAAAGAGTTTGACAAGCACGGAAAGGAGCAATGGTTCCTACTATAAAACATAAATGTGTAAAAGTTTAGAGTCATGAAAAAAGATATTTGGGAAAAGTAATTTTTAGCCAGTAAAGCCTTAGAAGTAATTTATTGACATATTTATTATATGATTATTATATGCTAGATATCATGAAAATAACCATGGCCATATTATGAATTACTTTTCATATAAATCTAATTTTAAAGTGGTCCTAAAGGGGGAAGGTGTAGGTAAATTGGGTAAAAATGGTTAATTGTATGGTTAATTGGGTAAAAGTGATTAATTGGATCTTTACCATTGAACTGAATGTAATTTACAAAGATGGTGTTCTATAAGGATGTACCTGAAACTTAATATAATATTATAGTGCAATGTTATTTCAACAAAAACTAAAATAAAAAAAAGACTCTCCTTCCTTCCTTCCTTTTTTGCTTCTTTCCCTCCTTCTTCCCTTTCCCTCTCCCTTCCTACTTTCTTTTTTGCCTCTATTTCAAAGTGAAGAAAATTAATCTTAGAAATGTAGAGGTACAAATCAAACTCTTCAAAATATTTTCAGAATTAAACCACTTTTCACTACATCTACCACTGCTTCTTAAAACATCTTCATTTTCAACCTGATTGTTGCAATAACTGTCAGGTGATTTTCCTGATTCTCCTTTTCTCTCCTCTGATCCAACCTGCATGCTACATTCAGAAAAATAATTTAAAAATTTACATAATATCAAGTTACTCCTTTGTTCAAATTCCTCCAAAGATTTTTCATCTATAATAAAATCCATTCCTTACAACTCGTTACCTATGAGGCACTACTTAGTTCTATACTTTAGATGATCTGATGTATAACAAAAATAGTAAAAAACATACCAAGTAAAAGACACATAGGTAATCTTTGTCACCCAGGTGCCATTCTCCAACTGACATATGCAGCCCATCTTATATATACTCTTGTAGCTAACAATACTCAAGCCAGAAGGAAATGTTTATCCACATTTTTCAACATGTGTCTTCAAAATAAAAAGTTATCTGCTGTGAATACTTTTGATTGGTTTAACAGCTCAGATTGACATGCCTACAAAAGGAGAGGAAATCTGAGCAGTGAAAGAGTTTAAGTAAAAGAAAAGACAAGCAAACTTTTAAAAGCCTCTCAGAGCATGAATACAATACATTCTTATATAATAAAATAGTGTCTCAAAGGAGCAAAGATTATACATTGGAATAAGAATAGTCTCTTCAACAAATGGTGCTGGGAAAACTAGACTGCTATAGGTAAAAAAAAATGAATCTAGACCGCTCACATCATGTACAAAAATCAAGAGAAAATGGATAAAAGACTTGTTTGTAAGACTTAAAACCACAAAATATATAGAAGAATGTATGGGCAAAACAATTGCAAGATTTATACCTCAGAAACCTCTTTCAGGACATATCTACAGATGTTAAAAAATGAAGGAAAACATAAACAGCTTAAAGCTAAAACAAAAACAAACAAACAAACAAAAAAACAACAAAAACTTCTGCATAGCTAAAGAGATAATAACCAAAACAAAGAGACACCCAACCAAAGAGGAAAAACTTTTGGCTCTTCACATAAGAGATAAAGATATGATAGCAAAGATCCACAAAGAACTCACACAACTTAACAAAAGCAAAACAAAAAGCCCTGTCAAAAAATGGGGAAAAAGCTAAAAAGACAGTTCTCCAAAGAGGAAATATGAGTGGCAAATTCATAGGGAAATGCAAATCAAAACCACAATGAGATACCACCTTAAACAGTACTAAGAATGACCTGTATCAAAAAAAAAGTGGGCAACACATGCTGGCACAGATTTGAAGAAAAAGGAACATGTTTACACTGCTGGTGGGAATGCAAACTGGTCCAGCTACTATGGAAAACAGTGGGGAGGACTCTCAAACTACTAAAAATGGAACTACCATTTGATCCAGCACTTCTACTTCTGTAAACCTACCCAATTAGACACCAAAAGATTAATTCGAAAAGACCCCTGTATTCGTATGTTTATTGCATCATTGTTCACAGTAGCCAGAATATGGGAACAACCAAAATGCCCCCAAACAGATGAATGGATCAGAAAGCTGTGGTATATTTACATAATAGAATATTATCAGTAATCAAAAAGACAAATTTGAGGCATTTTTGATAATATGGATGGAACTAGAAAGAATTATGCTACCAGAAATAAGCCAGAAAGAAAAAAAGAAATACTGAATGATCCCACCTGTATGTGGGATATAAGAAAGACAAACGAAAGGACAAGTAAAAGTTAAAACTAACAAACTGTCAGTAGAACTGAAGCATAGAGCAAGAGAGAGGGATGGGGTGAAATTGGGGGAGAAATGGGCACAAAAGATTAAGATGATGGTTCATGAGTAACAAGGTGGTGGGAAAATCTCAGGGTGTGTGTGTGTGTGTATATGCATATGTGTGAGTGCAATCAAATTAAAAAAATAAAATGTTGTCTCACAGTAATTCTCTGCATCTTTTTTTCTTTACTAATTTATTGCTCTAGAGGGACATCAAATAAGCTGAGATTTACCATAATAGCATATGGGTCTGAGGAGCATTTTGCAATATTAAAAAATCTACTTTTGCTCTTTAATTTGTATTTAAGTAGAGCTAAACACAATGCATAAAGCATAATAGTGATTCTTTGCACTAGCAATTAGGTACAAAATACAAAATTGCAAATAGCTTCAGTTGACAAAAATGTGAATATGACTTAACATTTAAAAAATGAAATTTCATTGGTGCTATCTAATATTAATTTGATATTCATTAATCATAATTTAAAATTCTCCAATTAATCTTAAAAGATAAACCTTAATTTTGTTAAAAAGCACTTTTTTGAAAACATAAATAAAATAATGTCATATTCACTATAGTTTTAATAAGATGTATACAAATCATGAACACACGGAATACAATTATTGTTTACATTTACTCCTTAGATCCTTGAGAATAGGACAAATTGTAAGCATGGAAGAATTTAAAAAATGCAAAATAAAGTCCAAGATAAAAAACTGAAAAGAATAGCGAAATGAAAAATTTCCAAAGAGCAAATTTTGTAAATTTTTAAAAACTTAAAACAGTTAAGTACAATTCACATCAAATTCATGAAACACATTACCAACTCTTTGTTTAATGAAGATTAAATAGTAATCAAAACATCAGATAGGAAAATTATTCTCATATAAATCTCATATAATTATATTCTCATGTAATTCTGATATGTACTAGTAGCTAGTACATATTAGGGAATCTTCAGTCTTTAAATGTAGCACATAGTAGAAACTTTTTTCTGTCCCACTTTGATTTGCTTTTCTGTATTCTCAGTCTTTGTTAGATCATGGAACTTAACCAATCAGTACATTTAATGAAATGAATATTGAGGTATTAGTGCATGGCGGTTTTGTTGTTCCTCTGCGTGACAGCTTAAATAGGGGTAAAAAATTGCTCAGCCTCTGTACACTCTGTCCACTTAGGGAAAACCCCAGGCTTTTCACTCACTAGTCCTTTAACCCGTGACATGTATAATTACAGCAATTCATGTGACATGGATGAATCCTTGAGCAGAAGTAACAAAGATTTTCTTCCTTGATAGGATTCCCTGTGGTTTTCCAATTTGCTCTGGGCTTCCACCTTTAGAATCAATATCGACAAGGAAGATTCCGCCTATAATTAAACAGTATTGTTTATTTTTAAGTTAACAGTATAAGAGATAGAATAACTGAGAGCCTAAAGACCAGGCTAGAGAAAACATACATAAGTAAAGCTGTAAGAGAATGCAGGACATGGACCATGGGAACTGGACTTGAACTCACCTGGGGCTGAACTGAACTGGCAGCCACATGTTCACATCAGGGTGATAACTGTTCTCAGGGCAGGCAGACCATGGCCCCTGGTCTTGTTAGAGGAACACTGCAGAACAACCTTCAGGCCAGTGGGTGGTAGTTATAGCCAACTCCATGGGAACAGATGCCATTTTCAACCCCTGATTGTCTGTACAGGGGTTGCTGGGAATCAGGAGCTGACATGTGGCCTTTAAAAAGACAGAGTGGACTTGCAGAACTCTTTTCCTCTGGGTCCCTGCTTCTGCTCTGCGGATTCTATCTAGGGCAGGGTATTGGGCCAGATGCGGCTTATGCTCCCCCCTTTCTCTCTCCTCTCTTTCTCTACCCTCCTCTTTCGTTCTGTCTGCCCCCCTCCCTTTTCTCACTCCCTATGTAAATAAATGCTTTCATTGTTGTATTTCTCTTGTGGCTTGCATTCTTAAGAATAAGGGTGAGGACTCATCAACCAGGTCATCCCTGTCTTGTCGTACCCCCATACCCTAAACCCCTATCTGCCTTTTTCAGCATAGGTCCAGAGTACCAGAAGAAAGGGTAGGATTGGGTTCACCTAATTTCACACCAATAAAAGAGAAAAGATGACATCAAGGGGGAAATGGAAAGTTTGCACTGACTGAGATTAAATTCTGAATGCACTTCTTTTAAAACCAGAAGTGTCTGGAAGTACCTTGATTGGGCAAGGCTATATTTTCTCCCAATTAGTGAATATAGGTACTCATGAACTAATTTGTGTTCAATTCTTGAGAAATGAAGGAAGTATTTTTAGAGTATCTGAAAATCTTCTGACTGTTAATTTCATATCTGTTACCCATAAGAGAGAGGCTGGAACCAGTCACATAGAATGTATTTAATTTGCATTATTTATTGTTGCTAATAGTATTATACACACACACTTACAAAGCCTTTGGGACAACTGAGAAGTGTTTGAAATCTGTCTCAGGTGTACTCTGTTAAGTGCTTTTGTCCTTTGGCATTACATTAGACCTCTCACGCCCTAATTTAGAAACTATTTTTCTCTAAAGTGTTAATTGATAGATTTACTTTCCTCAAGCAAATTTTTCAGTTGCATAAGACAACCACACACAAAACCTCTTCAAGACCCAGAAAGAATGCACATCTAATTATGGGGTGCAAAATCTGAGACTAGACGTGGAGATATTTTGGGGTGGTAGAGAAAGCTTGCTTTCTTAAATTATACATCAGAAATGCTGCCTACTTATTTTTTTCCCCAAGCTACATAGTTTAGTGCAAGATTCTCAAAGTACTAAATCAAAGGAGAGAATAATAGTAGAGATTTATGTTTCTCCTGGCAGACTTTAAGGACAGTTATTTTGGTCAAGTTTTCAAATTCCCTCCTTACTCCCCACCACTTGACAGACCTGAAATTGAGACAGTGGTGGAGAAACCATG
This sequence comes from Uropsilus gracilis, assembly GCA_004024945.1. NCBI lineage: Eukaryota > Metazoa > Chordata > Mammalia > Eulipotyphla > Talpidae > Uropsilus > Uropsilus gracilis. The sequence continues at coordinate 121,785 of PVHY01001790.1, forward strand.
AATCGTAGCTGGAACAAATGATGAAGTCCCATTCCAGTTAGAAGCATAATTGCACATGGTTGTGGTTAGCAGCCTAGCGCAGAGCAGTCTGCTATGAACACAAACTAGGGATGTTGGAGGCTCCCTGGACTCCCCATTCCTTATGCTTGGCCAAATCAGCTTGCAGTTTCATTTTGTTGACACCCATGGAGGGGTGTAGAGGGTTCATGTATTTTGAGTATATTTTAGGTGTAAAACAGACTTTTCATGTGTGCCAGTTGTGAAAATGGGAAATCATTGGACAGTTTGACCAGTGGACCTGATCAACCAAAGAAAAGAAGAATTGATGAAGAAAACAAGGTAGACAAAGAGTTGGAGACCAGTTGGAGACCAAGAGATACTCACCTTTAAAATCCTCAATTGGACCCCAGATAAGGAACCTCTTCTCTTTGAAGTGATTTCCTTAGAGTTTTCTCTCTTGTTCTTTCACTTTTATTAAATGAACTAAAATGCTTCCACTGACTCTTGGTGCCTTGATTAGCCGTGACTTCCTAGGCTGCCGTTTACAGGCATATGCCACCATGCCCAGCCTCTCTGAAAAATCTTAAATAAGAGTGAAATATTAACTCTTCTTCCCCTATGATCTCATCTGCTGTTTTCCTATATATTCATAGGAAGAAGCATGAAAACATACCTGGATTTTTAAAAACTAGAAAAAAAAAAAAAGTATGGCCACTAGCCAGAAAGTCTTAGTTTTGGCTTGACTTTTTTCTCAATGCCCAAACCTTTATAGATATGTTTTTCCCCTTTTCCTAAAGGGAATTATTATTGTTATTATTAACTAAACATGAATTTAGATTTAGTCCATTTATTTTGAAAAAGAAATGCTTAGTATTTAAAATTACCACTGAATGTTTCCCTCTGAAATGTCTGGGTATGGATTCTCCACATTTGATATAAAAATAAGACTTGGTAAAACATTCAGTGTGAAAGTTCAATGCCCCCTTAAAAAAAAGGTGAGATCATACAACTGCAGGTTTCTAGATACATAGTGTCTAACATATGGTAACAGGTATTTTTAAATCTGCATGGAATTCATTCATAAAAAATACTTTATTTGTTATAGTGAAAATCAAATGCTTAATCTGTGGGCTAATAGAGACTGCAATCCAGTCATTATAATTGTTTGCTTTATGCCCACAGATGGGAAACATACTTGCCCAGAATCTTTCTTTTTTTTAAAGCTAGAGACCTCTATTTTCACATCTTGATAAATTATAACCTGCCTCTCCCACTCATTCATTTTTTCTGTTATCTCTCTCTTCTCTTTTAAATCTACATTACACTCTTCATAAAAGTTAGTGAAAATAAAATCTTTTATCTCTTTTATGGCAAATTATTTTATATACTAATTTCAAGTTGAGGACAAATTCATTTGCTTGACTGGCTCTTAAATTTTCTTATATCTCCATATTAAAACTTACTTCATTTTGTGTATATTTTTCAGCATTGTTTTTATATAACTACAAATAAGATATAAAAAGCTATAGGATCCTTCTGTAGTATAACTCAAAATCCAAAATTATATTTCTATTGATTGCATGCATATATATTTTTTGCATCATTGTATAATCTGAGATTCTCCCACCCCCATGTTACCCATGAACCATCTTCTTAGTCTCTTGTGCTCATCTCTCTCCGAGTTTTTACCCTCCTCACCTTCCCTTGCTTTATGTATAGTCCAAAATTATTTTGTATGTTATAGGCTGCAACATCTTGTTAACTCTTGTTAACTCAAAATCAGTTTCATATTCAGATATGGAAGTTATTTAAGTAAAACAAGAAGAGGTACAGAATAAAACATCTTGGAACTAGGTAGATGCCTTGAATACACAATGAAAACTCTCTAATTTCAAAAAACTGTGAAAGCCTATAGTTTTCACAGATTGATGCTAAATTGGTGAGGTCTAAAACTCTTTCATTAAAAGGGCTGAAGACCATCTTTGTCACACCCTATATAGTTCACAATTCTCTGGCTAGCCATCTCAAATTGCTTTGTACTGGTTTTTATATGTTATTAACCTGGCTAATTTTCTCTACTTAATATAGTTTCTAAATACATCATGCTCTAAAATGAATGTAACACCGGCAATACATAGCAGGACTGTGTAATATGCTAATTTTAGATATTAAATATTTTGATTCTCAGATCACACATTGGTCTATGGATTTCATATATCTTTCACCAAAACCAGAGCCAGCAAATTACATTTTCCATAAATAGTAAATAAAATTTCCCAGAGAACATATTCTCCACACAAAGATAACAAGAAATTAATACAGAAAGGAGAAATACACAATTTGTCTTTGAGGGAATTAAAATAAAGTTGGAACGTGAGTTATCGTATTTTAAAATTAAAACCTTACAGGAAATGCGTTCAATAAATTTGTTGTTTTCAAATTCCTTGTTTTCACATACTGAACATTCATATTTACTCCAGGAGACATGATTGTGTTGGATGATGTGAGGTTTGGAGACATTTTTTTAATGGGTATTTAATAGCTTTGTTTCCAAAACGGGGCTAATAGTTTTTCCAGCAACACCCATACTTGTGTAGATTATCTCACTGGAAGTGTGTACCACACTTTTCAGGTAAAATGTGTCAGATGTCCTAACTCTGGGACAAAGGACTGAGAAGATCTTTAATGACTGGTTTGTCAATACGTAATCAAGGGGGAGGTAGTGTCTTATGAGCTTACTATTTGTTGCTGGTTTAAAATAGTCCAGGGAAACAGAACCGGGTTTTGCAATTTTTTCAATTAAATCCCTTATTTGTTGTTCTGGATCCCCTGATGTCTCAGATGCTCCACTCTACAGGCAGAAATTCATTAAAACAAAAGAGTTTGAGTGATATGTGAAAGGAGTATTATTAGACACTGAATATGTTAGCATGATTTGATTGTAGTCAATAGAAATTAAGCCCAGCTTATTTAAGCAAAGGCAACTTACTGAGCAGACAGAGAATATTATTTTAAAGGACTGAGCTTGAGAATGGTTGAGAACTGAAAGCACTCAGAGGTCACATGATAGCAGGCTCAGGTTCATGACAGAAACTTCTCAGTGTGCTAAAAACTCTGGATGCATTATTTCTCAGGGCCTGTGATCCTTCCTGTTTAAGATTTTATTTGGTTCAGCTTGTTTATGCAAAGGGTAGAATCTGATTAGTATTCTCTATGTAAGTGGTATTCAAACTTTTCATCTTAAGAATACTTTATATTCTTAAAGATTATTGTTTTCAGAGTTTAAATTAATGTAAATTATATTTGCATTATAAAATAATAATAATATAATGTAAATTATATTATTGCATTATAAAAGTGAAATATTCTTTAAAAATCCACTAATTTTTTTTTTTTTTTTTTTGAGACTAGGTCTTGTTATTTTTTTGTCTGTGGAACCGCAGGCTCTCGTTGCCCGGGATACCACAGACTCAAGCAATCCCCAGCCTCAGCTTCCCAGGTAGCTGGGATGACAGGCGTGCACCACCACGCCCAGCTGTTTTTTTGGAACTAGGTCTCGCTATGGGCCCCAGGTGGGACTCGAACCGCGATCCCTAGCCCTGGCCGCTTCATAGGCTGAAGCTTACAAGCACGAGGCACCATGCCCGGCCTAAAATTTGTTTTTAAAATAGTCACAGTAAACCCATTACATGTGAATCTAGCAGATTTTCATTAAAAATAACTTTATTTTCCCCAAACTCTCACATATAGTTTAAGGAGTAGCAAAGATATTTTGTAAATATCTTCAATGTTTGACTTGATAATAACAGCTGAATTTTTGTATCTGTTTCTGCATTCAATCTTTCACAATATGTTGTTTCAGTTTGAGCATATGAAGAAAATTTGGTCTGACAAAGATATATAGTAATTTTTTCAGTTAACCATGAATCAACTGTACTAAAATTATGGAAAAGATAATCATCTGAAAACCCAAATACAAAACTGATAATGTCCTCACTGGAGGTCTTTGAAACCTTGAGAACGGTATTGGGATTAGATACCTACTTCTCAAGTGAGGGAATTTTATAAGGGATTCTTCTTCCCCCACTACCATCATCCTCATCTTATTACTGGGAAGAAATGAAATCAAGAGAAACTTGAGTCTAGCATTAGTGAGAGTAAGTTCTGAGTTTATTTTTCTTAAAAACAGAAGTTTCTGGAATAAATATGTTTATGTTCTTCTATAATAAACCATCCTACTAAACCCTTCCACTAATGTGCTGTCATCTTTGTTTAATATGGATCATTTTTTTCCCAAACTTCCAGGACCTATCCCAGTAGCATGTTTGACCTGGGGTTCTGATCAAGATGTATTATCTTATGTTACAGGAGGATGTCTCTATATTTACAAACGTATTCAGTTTTATATTCCTTTTCTCTTGACCCAATACTGTTCAGATACACTTACTTTCCTGGTTCTTACTGGGGCATTAATATAACAGAGAGATCCTGTAGCAATTTCAGCAATAATGTCTTTCCTCCCTTAGGAGGCTCAGCACTTCTTTCATCTAATTATGTGGAGATTTAGCTCTAATTATATACTGGTAACCAGAGAGTTAGAGGCAGGCCGCCAGGAGGGCAATGTGGTCTTGCAAGTCTTCTGCCTCACTGGAGGTCTTTCAGCAAGGATGTAGAAGTGGAACTATGCACCAACACAAGGGTCAGTTCTGCAAAGGAAGATGATTTGGGGGGAATTTGGAGGTTAAAAATTCTGAAATTCATCTACTCAGGTATCCCCATTTTCAGTCTCAGTCCTTCCACACTAAAATTCTGATTTTTGCTGTGGAAGTTTTGCCACAATGAGAATTTAGCTTTTTCTTTGGTTCTGGCACTTTATACCAAATCCTCTACTTGATTTTTACTGAAGTTACAGATGAGTATCTCTTTAAAAGCAACCAAAGTTCTAGATTTTTGAATAATAAACCTGAGACTTATTTTTTTCTTATCAATGAATCCATGACATTTAGCAACTCATTCCAAACTTTGTGTGATATATGTATTTCTCAAATGCCTATAGTACCAGCTTGTGTATACCATGACTATGAATACCTCACTTATTAACCAAGATGTGTCTTCACTGTTATTCAACTGACAAGTGGTCCAACTCTCAGCCTTAAATGCTAGAACTCAAATAGAGTCTATTATTGGGTATTTTATTTAAGTGACTTACGGCAGGACTATGCTCAGGATAAAGGGAAAGATGGAAGTAAAATAGGGCATGGGGTTAAAATCTAAGCCAAATCTCAATCTCTAATAAAGGCTACCTTCAGTTTTCCTTGGGTGAGTTCTACTGCAGAAATTACATCATAATTAATATCTCCTTTATTACTCTTTCTAGGCAAGTTGGCTCCCACTTGGCTGAGAGCTATTTTCTGAAGTCATGAGTTTTTCAAAATTTAAAATAGTTTTTAATAAAAATGTGCAATGTACAAATGTTTAGTAGAATGAGTACTGCTGAAACCAAATATTGAGAAGAAAAACCTCTTTCTGGTTTTCTATTCATTGTGATTTTCTTGAAAATTCCTTCTGCCTCTTCATTTATTGTTTCCCCCCCACTCTACCCTACTCTGTATCACTGCTACAAGTCTCACTAAAAAACAAACAAAACAACTGAACAAACCAAATGTATTATTTTTGAAACATTCACAACACTTTTCTTCTACATTGGGCATTTTCTTCAAAACATTGTAATTAAGTCGTACAAGACTTCCACTCTGGAAAATTTCCATGAGATTTTATTAGTAACATTTAATAAAGGGAAAAAATTAATACTCTCAGCAAGTTATTCTTTTCCTCTTTTTTTCTTCCCTTTCTCTCCCCTTTTCTTTTTTCCTTTCCTATACGCCCATGCATGAGCACACACACTCTTGCACACATACATGCACACTCTCACACACATACACACAGTCCTAACTCAAGGGCCTCAAATGTGACTGTATTTGTATGTACATATATGTATGTGTGTAACTATATCTTTCATCTCTTAGGTCTGCTTCTTTTCTATTCACTACACTAGCATGTCTCTCATAAATTTAGGAGTTCTTGGAAACACCGTAAGAAAAAAATTCACTAGCAGAAGACTTTTCAGATTTTCAAATTTTGGCTACTTTGTCTGAATATCTCCGCTGGAGAAAAGGAATATTTTCTGGAGCTTATGCTAGCTACTGCAATTGTAAATTTTTGTCTCAGTCAAAAGGAAGGAGTGAAAAATAAAATAACTAACTTTTATCATGTAGAATGTTTAATTATAATTTAAATTCTATTAGACTCTATTACTTTGCTAGGTAAACCAAATATCACAGACTGGGTGGCTGAAACAACAGAAGTGTATTTTCTTACAAATTCAAGATGTTGTTTTTTTCTGGGACCCCATGGCTTATAGATAATTGTCTTCTCCCTGTGTCTTCACATGGTCTTCCATCTGTGCATGCATTTATGTCCAAATTCCCTCTTACAATTAGAGCCTACCCCAATGACCTCATTTCCCCTTACTTGCTTCTTTAAAAACCTTCTCTCCAAAGTCACATTCTGAGTCCCTGGTGGTAAAATTTTAACATATAAACTGTCAGACCATAGCAGGGTTTTACTGACCGTTTGAGAAATCCTCAGATTCTGATGAGTGAGAACTAAGTATTACTGTTTGATGTGTTACATGTATTAAACATCCTAAATGGGAATCTTAACAAAACAATAATAAATAGCATAGGCTGGGTGGCATATAGAAATTTATTTCACAATCCTGGAAACTGAAAAATTCAAGATCAAAGACTTGACAGTTTCTGTGTCTAGTAAGAACCTACCTCCTCCCTCACAGATGGTTGTTTTATTGTGGTCTTTCCCTTGTTAATTTTTGCTGTAATTTCTCAGGGTGGAAGAGGTAGAAGATTTTTCTGGTACTTCTTTTATGGAGAAACTAATCCCATTCACCAGGGTCCCACCCTCATGGCCTAATTATCTCTTAAAGGCCCCTTCTCCTAAACCATCATGTTGAAGATTAGGTCTCAACATATATATTTTGAAGGAAGATTTGTGCAGGGTAGCCAAATTCTCTAACTCATTATAAAAGTGAATGAGTCAATAGAACAATGGTTCTTATTCACTGTGAAGAACCCTGGGGTGAGAAAGAAGGGCATATTTGAAAAGTCCAAAGACCAGACAGAACCCCTCTTAAGTTTGCTAGTTATAGGAAGAAGGAACAGGAGATAACGGCCTGAGTAAACCTACAGGGGGACTTTAAGGATAAGAGATTCAGATTTGGTCTTCACATCTTTCTAAACACATACAGCTCTGGCTAAATTAGCCCTATGAGATTAAAAGTTTGCTTTGAGGTTATAAACAATGACTTAATCAATTAACTGAATCTGCTAGACTCCAACCTTCATTGGTTAGTTGAAAATGTTAGAAATTATCTAAAAGTCACTTTTTTCTCTGCTAAGAAAAAAAAAGTTTTCTTCATGTGCATATAACTTACTTATACAAGATTAGATTCAAAATTCTGAGGGTGGGAAACCCTCACTCAGTGAAATCTGATATTTGTCTCCTGGGCTTGGGTCCCCAGTTTGGCTATGAGTAACCTCTTTAATAGATTTCTTTTATTAAACTTCATTTCACAGTGATGGTTATTTCAGTTGACATAATGACTGCAAAGAAGATGTCACCCACATTTCACTTAAGGAAATGGGGGTTTAGAGAATTCAATTAAGTTGCCCCAGCTCACATTGCTAATAAGATAAAGAAAATAATTTTGTTTTCTCATTGTCTATTTTGGTGATATTTTTAAACCCCAGAATTGGACCCTACAGTATGACAATTGAATGTAATATTTGAAATTAGGGTTTAATTTTATGAGGTTTTTAGTATTATAAAAATCTTGTGATGTATATCTGCAACATTATTATGTACATTCTTTACATTGCAAAACTTTTTTTCCAGAAATCATAGTTAATGAGCAATACTAATTATTATAATGGCTCTTCTGTCTTTTTTTTTTTTTTTAAATTTAGGGTAGTTGAAGAACTCCAGATAATTTCAAAATGCATGATTAATAACAGTTTCCTTAGTGACTTATTTCATTTTTATTCACTTTTTTGAACACTTGGGAGTCTTTTTACCTATGTTTCATAGCAAATAAACAAGAGAAAATTATTTTATAGCTCATTTATCAAGTACTCAAATACCTCTGAATTACTGAAGAATCCTATTTGTTCTCATTCCATGTGTAGAAGAAAATTATATTTAAACAATTTATTCAATTAAACTTATAGATAAAGATTTATTATCAAGGAAGAACCAAAACAAATATAGGAAATGTCCTTATCTTTAATGTATGATCACATTTTTTTGATTCTATGGAAATTCATTTCAAAATCTACTGAAGCTGGACAGTAAAGGGTTAGCTAAAGTTTCTGATATATTTTTCATAATCCACTTTCATCAAGTTTTCCCTAAGCATCGTATGAACAGTGTTCCTTGTTACCAATTTTTGGGAAGAATTTGTTTCTTAGTTTTTAATTAGAAATAAATATTTCTTGCTTAATTGTTCTTTCGGCTTTTTTTAGTTTAGTAAAATATACACAATGCAAAGTCTATTATTTAAGCCATTTTTAAGGAAACAGTTCTGTGACATTAAGTACATGGAAATTGTTGTGCAACCAGGAATTTGTCATCTTCTCTGACTGAAACTTTACCAATTAAATATTTCCTGAGCACAATGCCCAGAAAACATTATTCTTCTTTGTGTCTTAGGAATTTGAGTATTCCCAGTATCTTGTATAAGGGAAATCCATACCATATTTGTCCTTTTATTACTGACTTATTTCACTTAGCATTAAGTTTCACTCTTCTAGTTGCATGTGTATGAATTTTCTTCCTTTCAAGAAAGACTGATAATAATTATTACTGTACATTATATATATCTATATCTATATTATATCCCATTGTATGGATGTATCATGTTTTGCTTATCCATTCATTTTGTCAATGAACACTTGGAATGTTACTTCTACCTTTGAGCTATTGTAACACTGTTATGAATCTGGGTGTGTGAATATCAGTTAGAATCCTGTTTTCCCTTCTTTTAGCCATGTGCCCAGAATTAGAATTGCTGGATCATATAACTTCATGCTTAATTTTTTGAGGATCGGCGATACCATTTTCTGCAATGACCACACCATTTTACATTTCCATTAGTAGTGGACAATGGTTCCAATTTTCCATACCTTCATCAACTCTTGCTACTTTCTTTTTTTAAATTAAGCTATCCCATGGATATGAAAGGGCATTTGTTCTTGAAAGGGTATGAACTGGAGATTAATAGAAACATATAAAAAAAAACCCAACAACTCATATCATTATATTATGATTTATTATCAGTTTGAAAATCAGCAATAAAAAATAGTGAACATTGGACAGAGAAATATTTTACGAACCCTGTTAAAGTATAGAAAGTGAGAAAAAATAGGAATATGCATCACAAAAACTTGAGAGAAGAGCATGAATTACACAGGTGCAATGTCTCCAAAGAAGATGAGGAAATTTGAAAAGAGTACTAGAAAAGTAGAAAATTAACAATTTCCTCAATAAAATATTAAACCTCACTTATTAACCTACTATAAACACAGAAAGTAAATTCCTTTAGAGTACCTCTCCAGTGAAAGTTTAAGAGGTTTGAGCAAGTTTATGTGAGACTGTAATAATGATTTTTAGTTTTATCTTTGTGCTTAAATTATGTTGAGAATAAAAGATATTGGATTTTAATGGGCTAGCCTTGCCAGTGACATGTTAATTAGATAAAAGTGGGATCAATCTTTCTGGTAACAAAAATTGAGAGTGTTTATGTATGAACAATGATCAATTAGCTTTCCAGGAGTATGACTGTATTGTGAATATGATAGTAGTTTTTATATAATACAAAGATTTTACTTGCATATATGTAGAAATACGCTAAAGGATATAAGTGACTTGGTTTACTTTGATTTAAAATGATGCTCTTAGGTCAATTTTGGCCATAATTTCATATGCAAAAATTTTAAGTATATTCTTCAATTCTACAAAATATTTACTAATTCATAATCTTTATTCAGTGCCTACTATTGCTAGGCACTTTTCTAGTTACTGGGTTTGTGTAAATAAAAACAAAATAGATTAAAATCTTTGTTTTATAGAACTTGTATTTTAACAAAGGGGGAGAAAATTAATAGTAAAGCTAGCAAATGAGAATTAGATTACGTATTAAGTATTATTTTTTGAGATGGTGGGATATAAGGGAAGGAAAGGCATAGTTGCAGTTTCACATGGAGTGGTCATAGAGATTTTTTTTTAGAAGTTGACATACAAGAAAGGACTTCAAGGAGGTAAGAGAGGGAGTCATGCGAGATATTTGAGAGAATAACTTTCCAAACAGAGGGAGCAGGCAGTGTGAAGTTCTTAAAGCAGGAATGTTTCTGGTGCTTTTGAAAACAGCCAAATGGAGTTGACTTTCTTTTCATAGATACAATTTGGAGACATTTCTATTGTACAAGGCATGATAAAATAGCTTGCTCAGAGAAAATGGTATCTAGTATTTGTAACATTTAAGCTCTGCTTTCATATTTGAGTTTTCTTAATATTCTGTACTGGAGTTATCTATCTGTTGGAACAGGTAATTCTCAAACCTTTGAGACTTAGTAAAATAGACGTTTATTATAGTTCACTTAGAGCAAAGCCCAATAAGGATATTATAGGGTCGGAGACTAAACTATTTTGTGAGGTGCTCATTTTCAACATGTGCCTTTTAGTGTCCCTGTGGAAAAAGAAGAGGAAATGGAGAACCACATTTGAGTTTGAAAGTGGAATTTGTAACATTTGCCCACATTTCATGATACATTCATGGACCCAATATTGACAAGTAATTTGGAGATGCAGAGAAAACGTGCATTCAGGAGATTCAGTAGCATTAGGTAGAACTGGAACACATAGCATTGTTTCCAGCACTGGTTCACTTCCTGATTTGGTTCTCATAAAATAGTTGCAAAGAGGTAAATGCAGAAAGATCCTCCAATTCAGCATGACTCATTATGAGTCAGTTCATCTCATTGTTAGTTTCCGATTGAACCAGTTTCTCTCATCACTCATTTCTATGACAATAATAAAATGGCTCACTTAGTTTTCATTTGAGTATTAGAGAAATCTCAGGCATTTGTTCACCTACTAATGCAAACAGGATAAAGCCTAAAATTTCAAGTGTTACCATGATATTCTTGAGTCCTCTTTCCTTAATGGGAGTAAACCTGTTCTCCCCAGATGTGTCTCCACTTAGCAGGACAGATTTACCTCTGGGCACCCTACTTAACTGGACAAGTTGCACCACACCCAGTTCTCAACTGAATGAGTCTTACCTTTATTCCAGCCTGAAAAATTATCCTTCCAAGCCAAATTACAACCTCCAGTGGAAACTAGGAGGCACCTCAACCACTTGTTAGCACAAAGCCTAACTCCTACAGCTTTCCTTGGTTAGCTCTGGCCCCAAGTTCAGCATGCTGTGTCATGTCTTTTAACCCTGAGATGTGAATTATGAGACTAATAAATTATTGTCATTTTCATCTGTTCTGTGTTGATTGTAATGTGCTTAGTCATCTCTTACTGTTTAGGATGAAGAAACCCTCTTTAACTAACAAAGTGAATAGGCAGTGGTCAGAACAGGAGGATTAGGAGGTTTACCACAAGGCATTGTCCATTTGTCTTCAGCAATATGTGTTTGCTCTTCCTTTTCATTGTATCTATTAACAATATATATATGTATATATATATATATATATATATATTTTTTTTTTTTTTTTTTTGGACTAGGTCTTGCTATTTTTGCCTGTGGAACCACAGGTTCACGTTGCCCGGGGTACCACAGTCTCAAGTAATCCCCAGCCTCAGCTTCTCAGGTAGCTGAGATTACAGGCGCACGCCACCACGCCCAGATGTTTTTTTGGAACTAGGTCTTGCTACGGGCCTCAGGAGGGACTCGAACCGCGATCCCTAGCGCCGGCCGCTTCATACATAGTTGGAGCTTACAAGCACGAGCCACCGTGCCCGGCCCTATTAACAATATATTTCATGGCACATATTTTAGTGTTTGGTTTAGTTGCCTTTTTCCTTTATAAAAAACTCAATTAGATGTTCTGGAGAGACAGCTTCAAAATAAATGTATTTTGTTTTGTTTCAAAATTCTTTATTGATAAGTGATGGTATAGAAAAGCGTGGAAGGACAATATGTAGAAAAAAGGTATTGAGGACAGCAGCAATGTCACCACAGAACATGAACAAAAGAAAGTATAAGTAAGAATGAGACTATTTGTATGCTGATGTTAGAAAGAGAACAAAAGTAGCTTTAAATCATTTTTAAAGTGAGCTCAGTAAAACTATTAAAGTATCTGAACCGTATGATACCATTTTAATTTTATCATGCTGAAAATTCTTTTTATTTTATGAAGGGTCAAAATGTTGTCATTGAAGATAAACTAGAGATACTGAGTTCTTCAGAGCACCACACCTTAGTACATATACTACATAAAAACAAGGATATTATCTGTTTTCTTCATTGATATAACCAATCTACCAATAATTGGATTTGGCATATAAGTAGTTGAATATATCAATGATTAATGACAGCAAAGCACTTAACACAGTGCCCGGCTCATAGCAAATATTCATTAAAGGTGATTATTTATGACTATGATTATTACCGGACATTCATTTGTATTTGAAAGGTGGCAAAGTTAGACTTAGTTACAAGGGAAAATTGCTACCATTTGTTTTTTTGCACTCTATTTTGTTATCTTCTGCCTATTCCTGTTTCTTCATTATTTACAGTTTGTGACTATCCTAGGTGATAAGTTAGTTTACCCTTCACACTGGTATTTAAGAATTAAGAGAAAAAGCCTGAATGTAGAACGATACAACAGAAGGATCAATCTTTAAATGTGTGAACTGAGATTAGTGGCTGAAATGTTGGCACTAGCAGTGGAGGTATTTGGGGGGAGCAGTAGTAAAATTCTTAACTGACTGGGGAATTGTTGCTCAATACATTTTCATTTACTCTCCCATCCCTCCCGTCACACTTTTAAAATCACCGTAACCTGCTATGTCCTGAACATGGTACTGCTGGGTGATGTTTCAAGGGTCTTTGATGAACTTTTTCTACCTTGAGATTTGACTGCTTGTATTGTTTTGAAGAAAATCTTTATAAGCTCCTTAAACTCATGCTGGCTTGGGGTGGGGAATGAATATAGTCCTGACATAGATTGGGTTTGATGAGCCACGAATGTCTCTTTCACTTAACCAAATAATATGCACAAAGTTATCCTTTGAAATCTTCTCCTTTCATTCCATTTCATTTTATGTCTTCAGAAGCAGCTCAGTTTGTTTTAGGTCATTAAAACAGATGCTGTTTTCTGTATCATTGGAGAAACAGGTGATACATTTTATGGTTTTTATATCTAAACTGTTCATCTGTTTTGGTTTTGATCCCAGTAAACACTACTCCATTTTATCTATAATATCTTTTATGTGGGATTTGTTTTATTTACTTTTAGTATTCTATACACTACATTTCACTTTGTTTTGTTGAAAATCATTGATTTATAATAGCTCTGGAATATTTCCTTGCCTACTGTAACCAATGAAGTTAAGCAAGAAGTTATTAAAAAGCATATCTATTATATTGTGAACAGGGGCTTGAGAGTAAATTTAATTCCACTTATGGAGAAATAAGAGTTGTTTATAGACTTTTGCATATATTTGTGGTTACACATTTTTAACATCCATGGGTTAGCCATTGATAAAGACATCTTTATTATAGATCAAGGTAAAAAAAATAGATCATTGGTATCACAAAAAAGCAATGTCATTTGTTTGTTTAGAGAGAAGAGGTAACTGAATTGTTTTGGCATTGGAATGCAAATCTTTGTGGAGAACAGGTCTCTTGCTTGATACTAGCAATGGCAAATTCTGCTGATGTATCACAATGCTCCCGGGAGTTGTTATCAACATCTTACGAGTATTAAATTCATTCTGTCTACACAATATGTTACAGGGTTCTTATTATGAACCACTATCAAAATGAGGAAACAAAGGCAAAGAAATATAAGGAAACTGCTAAAGCTCATAACCAGTCTGACTCTGGGAAATATTAAGTTAACCACTAATTCCTCATGCTTTTCAAGATGTTTTGTATATTTCTCCAAATGCCTCCTTTCAGTACATCAGATTTCTCCTAAGAGCTGTGACCAAATTGGAAAAATATAAGTTTTGTGCTCAGATTTAACATGGATTCTCTTGATGACCCTAGATAAAGGGCTATTGGCTGGTCTCTAAAGCAGAGTTGCTTGCACTCATTTACATGCAAAAGTCTTCACGGGGATTATTTCATTAGTATCTGCACTTCACTTAGAAGGTGGATAGTATTAGGTGTCTTGGCTGTGGAGTGAGGGTTGCATAGATGTTTATGGACTAGCTTGTAAACATGTAATGAAAATAACTGGTGCTGCCTGAGGATCCAGAGAGGGTTTTAAATAGCTCACACAGAACTAAGCTGGTGTTCCAAGTCCAAGTTATCAAAAATAGTTCACTAGTTCATGTGTGACATTTCCTGGCCACAAACACTATGTCATAAAGGGACAGAAACCAAATGGTTTCACTAATATATGGTCAACCAAATGAAACTGCACAAGAGGAGAATGGGGACCAACTGGAGTGGGTGGGAGGGGGAGGCGGTGGGTGACCCCCAGGGATTGAAATGATGTGAAATATAGATAAATAAAATTAAAAAAAAAAAAACACTATGTCATAAAGACTGTTCTGACTTTACTGGTCTCAGTGGCAAGAAAAACACATGATTTTTTAAAATATATACTGTAATTTTAAAATAATCTCAAAACTGATGCTTGCCTGGACCCATATGATTCTCCTGGGTTTCCCTGAATTCACTGTAGTTACTCTTCTTACCAAATATCTCCAAGAAAAGGAACAGAATCATGGTGATCAGGTATTGCCTTTACCAGAATATTCATCCAGAAACAGAAATAGCCATAGATGTGTGAGGATGTTGGTATTGTTGATTAACTAATTTTACTTGGCTTTATTGAAAGAAGCATTAATATGATTCAGTGCTTTTACTTGCCTCTTTTTGTAAGACTTGCAAGTTGGTATCAGTATTTCTAAATCTGTTTTATGAACTTTTCCCTTTACAACAGATCTGACCAACACCAATATGTGAAATCGTCAGGCAAGAAGCAAAATTATTGCCATACTGAGATATTTTCTACAATGCTAATCACATGGAAGTACAATGAAACATGAACAACTACATGAAATATGGCTTAAGGATAAACATTCAAGTATTCAGGGGATCAAATTTGTACACTATTTGTGTTTTAAAACTTTTTTCTGCTTTGATTCAAAAGTGTCAGCTTTATTTTTTTTATAAAGGAATTTCTTTTTTTATTTCTCTATTATTTCTATTATTATTTTCCAATTTTCATAAACCATTGTTGATATTTGTATAATTATTGGTCCCCTTAGGTATGGACCTCTCACCCTCACTCACCCCAGGTCACTACAATCCTCTCTCGGTGCAAGTAGTTGGTCAGTGCTTGGCTAATTGATCTCTTCCTTTACTTTTCTGGGATAAAAATCCTTTTCCTGGGTGAGGACCTGGGCTCCAAAGACAAGGAAGACCAAGCTGCTTAATTTTCCAGAAATAACTTTGAGGCAGATAGCCAGGAACCCCTTGTAAGGAGGTGACATGGTGTGGTTCTCTAGGCTTCTTATGAAGGAATTTCTAAGTTTTTTATCTGGTATATTCATGTGAAACACTGGAACATTGGATCATGACCTTTTAATATCATTGTTTATCAACAAGGACTTGATTAAAATTGCTAAGTGAGTTGTTTGTTATTTAAGTTGTTTGTTTTGCTGATTTGTAGTGGTAAGTCAATATTTACTCAAAGTAGGGAATATATAGCATTTTCTTTTCTTTATTTATAAATAGATATTTCTTGAAACTTTGTATCAGTCTCTTACTTTAACAATCCATTGTTTTTATTTTACTGATTCTTTTAATTTTTTTTTGAGGTAACACTGATTTTTCTTAGTCTGTGTACATTTTTGTGGCAAACAGTTTTCTTTGATTTTTGTGGGAATTTTGCCAGTATGTTATAGAACTGTTTTACAACAGAAGCCATCATGGAAAAATCTTTTCTGATCCTTAGTGTCAAATAATTTCCCCCTAATTGATTTCGTAAATATACAATCTGGCTTGAACTACCTGCCATGATATTACAGCTATGAGCTTTTATGTAACATAAAATATGAAATCACAAATAATGATCAATATTTGATTATTTACCAATATTTTCCCAATCTCAAGTGAAAAATACTGTGCATTTTAATATTATACCCATTGGCTAAATAACCTAACACCTTCAGTGTCTGAGAAAGGAAAGGAGGGATTAAATACATTGGGTATAAAGAGTCAATTGTATGGTGATAAATGGAAATTAGACTTTGGGCGACAAGCACATTGAAGTATATACAGAAATTCATATACACATTTATATACCTTACAGCCTACATTATGTAGTAAACCAATACCTATTTCAAATAAAAGTAAGCTAGGGTTAAATATAACATTTGGTATGTTTCAAATGTCTTAAACTAAACACAATCAGAAAAATGCTTAATGTAAGAAAATATTGCAAGCAAACTTATATTGTCACCTTGTATAAGAATTCTTAATATGTAAATACAAGAGTTGCTTAATATGTAATAACAAACAATATCTTTACAGATTTTACTAAATTCAAAAAAGTTTAAAACAATGTTTTGACATTGAACAATTTAACAAAGTTGAAAACAATGTCTCTCTATCCAATAGTCTGAAATTCAGAAAATATATTATTTAACAGCATCCAAAGTTCAGGAGCAGATTGTTGAAAGATTGCTAATTTTAAAATCACTGTTTGTGGAAGTAAACCTTTGTCCCCAATCTGTAAATTATTAAAATAAGTAAATAATGAGTTTCTAGGTTCTTCTTTACATATTCTTGCACATGTAAATATTTTATTTCCTCATGTGATTTTCTCTCAGGTAGTTCATTGCTATGTTGGTGCTGGCACTTTGGGGGTGCAAATACCAGGGATTCAGTGAAGTGACTGCCAGCAAGTATCCTTGTGCAAATTTTAAGCCAACTATTCCTGCCACATTCTCTGGAAGTTAAAGTTCCCTCGATGTAGGGTAGAATTCTTGCTCTAGAAGTTTTCCGTGTGTTTATTCCCGTATTTTCTGTGCAATTCACTTTGATTTTTGTCTCAAAGTTCTTATTTTTATCTAAGGCAGAAAACAGTCATTTCTAAGTAAAAATAGATGTAGTTATTTTTCAGACATTTAATTTTTAAATTTAATTCATTCATGATGTTTTCTCCATATCATTCTTTTCTATTGGGTTGCATTTTTAAATTTTAGGGACTTATGCAATTGCCATTATTATGGTGAGATGACAGAGTCTTGATTGTATCCATGTCTTGGTTTCTTTGTTCCTAAGCTGGATCCTTACTTTCTATGTAATTTATCCTATCAGATTCTTGGTATAGGCTAAGTACGATATCTCCTGAAATGACAACCTTGGCAATCTTCTCTGTTTCATAGCACTGTGATTCTCACATTCTTATCACATCTCTTGAGAATGACCCACAAAAGATCTTTTGGATATGTTGATATGTTTCTCATCATCCCACTTGTAGGATCAAATGCAAATGTAAATATGCTTTCGGCCAGTTAAATTCCATGCCACATGTGGATTCCAGTGAAACTTTCAAATCCTTTCCTGCTCCCCAGTGTCTCAGAAGGACATGTATATCTTCTTTACTTCTAAAGATGCTAACTACCAGCTCTACTTCTCCACTCTTTTCCTATTTCTTTGGGTATAGCATAGCTTTTGATATTCAAAAATCCAAATTAGAAATTGGAGACAATTTTTTTCTATTCCTGGATTCCTACCAACACCCCTGCATCAATCCCCACAGACTTGACTCAGAAAGTCTGAGACAAGAGTAGGATGACCAACTCTTCTGATTAGCCTAAGATTCTAAGGATGCAAGATTTTCAGTTTGAAAATACCACATCTAGAGTTGGTCACCTTAACAAAGGCATGTTCTTTACAATGCTATTGGCTTTCTTATTTCCTCTCTAAAGTCTCCTGCTTCTTGCTTAGAGAATTCTTAATCAAACAGTGGTTTGTTCAGATCATTTTTTTCTCTTAAAAAATTTTTTTTGTCAGCAAGTTGGCTGTTGAGCTTGAAATAAAGAATTTGACATCTAATTTTTCCCTTTTACCTAATGACTGATTGGAGGTTTTCACCAATACTTTGAACCAACAACTCTTCCACTTTTCCTCAAGGTACTCTGTGTTGATGTAAGCCTGTGCTCAAGCAAGCCTTAGGTTTCATTTTTTATTTGCACAGGGCCTCAAAGTGAGTCAAAAGTGAAAGGAAGAACCCTCCTTATAGGAAAAAAGTAATGACCAGGCAGAACTTTGATCCTAATAGAAGTCTAGGGTAGATTCAGATGAAAGATTTTCCATAGGCAGGAATCAAAGGCCCACCAATATGGTCAATGCATACAAATAGAAGTTGATAATATGACTAAAAGGGAAGATTTGTGAAGCAAGAAAAAGAAAATTCTACATTTTGCTGTGTTGGAAAATGGCTACCCATGTTCTGTCTAAATAAAATGGAGTGAGTGGAATAATAATTTTTGTTCAGTTTAAAAAAAATGTGGGGTTGGGAAGCAAAGTGCAGAGTTCATAGACCAAGTTCCTGTCATATTTTCAAGTTGCAGGAAGAAGTTAAAGAAGATAATGGTCTGAGGGTGTTTTCTCATCTATAGCAGCATTTGCAAGGCAAGAGACTCAAATAATCATTAGTCTTTGCATCTTTCCAAATATAGGTAGCTCTAATTAATTTACTTCTGTAAGATTAAGGGATTGCTATGAAATTATAAGCAGTATATTTTCCTTAATAAAGTTATTAGTTAACTGAACATGTTAGAAAATAACTAGATATCTTCATCCCTTTGTTAAAAAATTGTGTGTTTTTTTCAGTGTTTGTAGCTTATATAAATATACGAAAAAATTTTGAGTTTGCTTCTGAATAAGCCTTATGATGAATTTCTCTAATACCAACTGAGTTCACTTCAGAAATCAGTTCACCTTTATTTCAGTCCACCATTATTTAGATAATTAAGAAACAAGTCAAGGTAACCAATTCCAAGTAAATTGTAGCATATTTTTAGCATGTTACATGTATTTTATAATCATTGAAAAGAAGGTATATCTAATGAAGATGGAGCCAGAAAGACAGCATTGTTTTATTGCAGAGTATGCATGAAAATCTTCTTCAGCAATATAGAAAAGGTCAGAAATTGTAACATATAGAAGTTTAAAGTTCTTTAACTACTGTGGATAAAGGGAAGAAGATACAGATGAAGATATTTCTGGGGCATATTTTTTTAGTAATTAATATAATTGGTGCAGGAATTTTTGTGGTTCCCAAAGGGGTGTTAAAGTATTCTTTCATGAATGTGGGGATTTCCCTATATATTTGAGCTGCCTGTACATTATTGTCCCTCATGAAAACTCTATGCTCAGTGGAGGAAAGTATAACCTTCCTATGTGATGGGGCTTACTATGATTTTCTCAAGAGATGTACTGGCAACTTTATTTCTTTTCTGCATCTTTGAACAACCTAGTTTATGAGCCAGCAATGGTTGCTGCTCAAACCCTGCTCATCGAGGAGTACAGAATCCAGCCCTTTTATCCCAGCTGCTCTGTGCCAGAATTGTCAAAGAAATGTCTGGGGCTGGTCATGCTGTGCTTTGTAGAAATTCTGAATTGTCATAGTGTGAACGAGGTGAGTTGGCTTCAGACAAACAACATTATGTTGAAAATGGCCATATTCGATTTTATTTCCCTGAGTGGAGTGGCGTTGTTGATAAGAGAACAGAAGCAGAACATAGAAAAATTGCAGAATGTTTTTGGCCTTCATTTTAATTTTCATGTGTACTGGACAAATTTTGCTCAGTATAAAATCTCTCAGGTTTTTGTAGGTTTATAGACAGAGCAACATTCTGGGTGGCCAGGTGAATCATGACGAGTCTTTGACAGAGATAGCTTTCTTTACTTACATAGTTAGTTATCCATGGATACAAGATCTTCCATATTCAGGGTCACACTTAACAGGTAGGAAACAGAAAAGACAAAAATCCTGATGTGGAATCATGAGTAATACCCACTGCTGTCCCAAAATATCAACTTAATTTGATCACCTCAAAATTTCATCTCTTCAACTTTACTTACTTTTAAACTTACTTTCATCCTGAATAGGGAAGCGTTTTCACAGCAAGCTCTTTAATCATAAGAAAAAAGTCATCAAGAGGGGACCAGCTGGAGTGGCCAGGGAGGGGAGATGGTGGGGGACCTCCAGCTATCATAATGATGTGAAATATATATATATATGTAAATTAGTTTTTTTAAGTCATCAAAATTTGGTGCATAGAATATAAAGTACTTTAGTATAAAAGCACTATAGAAGGGACTTTGATGTGTTGAATATCACAACAGTGTAGTGGTCTTGGTTGGCTAAGCACCAGGTTAAAATCTTTGCTTTTATTATCACATTGAATCTTTTTAACAGTGCAAAAAACTGGATACTACTCAAGCCTCATGCTACAAATGAGAAAACAGGTTGAGAAAATTTGAGTCACTTGCACAGGGAACCACAGCATGGAATGAATAGAGGCAATTTAAAAATCTAAGCAGTCTCTACAGTGTTTGCCTCTCACTAAGAACAAAGCATAAGAAAGGACACTGATGGAAAGAAAACAATGTCCCAACCTTCAATTTCTTCATGTAAAACCATCCTTTCAACCATCCTTTCATTTTTGTCTTCTATTCTACTTCTTCAGTCTAGTTATTCTATGACTATAGTGCATTTAACTATCAGTTATTGAGAAACAACAAAGTTATTTTGCTAGGTATTCTGGGTACAGAAAGAAACAAGACCTAGCTCCTGTTTTACACAGTCAGAGAAACCCAAATTCATAGATCATAACTGTCACATGGCAACCTTTAGAGGATGTACAGAGAATACATAAGGGAAGAGGAATCATACTATTTAGCCTCAGTTCTTAGTTTCTTCAGCTCTAAACTGTAAATAAATAATGCCTACTTTCTATAAGTGTGGGATATGCAAAATGAGTTAAAGTATGCAACTATGCAGAATCTGATACTCATTGTGATTATTATTTATTTTATTACATATTATACATGTGCATCAAAAAGAAAGGAAGGGCAGTCATAAATATGAATGGCTAAAATTTGTCTACACTATCCATGTGAGTGTTCATTTCTTCTCTCTCAAGTTGCAAATAAAGGCACACTAAAGGAAAATTTTCATAAACTGTGAGTAGTTGTGTTGTATTTGGGTGATATAGACTCATACTTCTAGCAAATTTTCTCCCTAGGTCAGACAATATTTGGTGCAAAGCACTTAAAAACATAATTTGGGATAAAAATCAAAATTTGGGATAAAAAGAAAACAAACTAACCTAAACACAAAATACAGAAAGAATTATTTTTGACTATTATTTTGATGTATCCTTTTTTAATATACTGATCCTATAAATCATACTTGCTTGTCAATATTTGCCTAAGGTACAGAAGGCCTGAGCATACTGTTTTTGCTATGAACTTCTTCCTTGAAATATTTTCCTGGGAAAATCATTGTGATATCCATTGGGCCTTGGGAACTCCCTCTCAACCACCTTATGCCATCTACATAAAAAGATGACTATATTACTAATAAATGGTCATATTTTATTTCTATTCATGAACAGTCAAATGATAGATGTTCATTGTTTAAAAAAACCAAAAACCTGACACTGAGTCTTCAGTATCTTTGTTGTATCATCACTTCTATTTCAGATTTATCTGAATACATAGAGAATATAGTTCACTTTCTACCATTAGCTTATATTTGGTTTACATAAGTATAATGTTTGGTATAGATATATAAATGTAAAGTACAATATTTGGTTTATATATATAAATCATATCAGGTATATATTGCAGGTATATAATATATATGATACACAATTACCTCATATGGGATTTCATAGCTAATCTTTTTTTTTTAATTTTGCCCTGTCAGGTGTTTTTGCCATTTCCATTGGTAACAATGGTCATCAATCTGTGCTTGGTTTTGATAGTTTTGGTAATGTCTCCACATGCACATTATATCTATGCAATTGTTTATTTTCTGTGAACTTCTGTATTACATACCTTTGATATGTTTCAAATTGAAATTTGTTTGAGAAACTAACTTGCTATTTACAATTGTTATTTAATATCTGTATCCCTGATGTGTTTAATGTGCAAATATCAGAGATAGAAACTGTTAAAAGAGTCATCTATTGAAAAAAGTTAGTTTCAAATAAAAAATATTTACCTTATGGAATATTAATGATGAAATGTCTATGAGATAGTATATAAAAAAGTATCCAGGATAACACCAAGCTTTAAATGTCACACAGAAATTGTTACATGTAATATAAGCTCTGTTTTTTTTTTTTTTTTTTTTTTTTTTTTTTTTTTTTTTTTTTTTTTTTTTTTTTTTTTTTTTTTTTTTTTTTTTTTTTTTTTTTTTTTTTTTTTTTTTGGCAAGAAGCTTGAAATTTGATTTGCATTGCTGGATATAATCACGATCTTTGTCTTTCATGCTTCCATTTTTTTTTGTCCCCTCATACTTCATTATTGAATTCATAGTGACCTTGGAATAAAAGTCAATGATTAAAGATAAAGTGTAATCTTCATCTTTCCAGATATTTTGTGTTGATTTGAAATGAAAGAATAACTCCATTTGTTTTGTTAACTTCCCTTTGAAGTAGTAGCTTTTTAATGTAAAAGTTATCAGAAACATTAATTTTTCCTTGTGTACTTTTCTTTAAATTCTGACGTGCCTTAGAAGAACAACGAGATTATGTCTTCAAATGATTAAAATGTGATCTAAGGACAACTACGCAATTGTGGTATGAAGTAAGTATACTAGATGACTGAGTGGATAGTATCTTTTCTTTCTTTCTTTCTTTCTTTCTTTCTTTCTTTCTTTCTTTCTTTCTTTCTTTCTTTCTTTCTTTCTTTCTTTCTTTCTT